>JAXIVJ010007497.1:5000-55000 GCA_036785665.1 Chirona hameri | reverse complement strand
CCAGCTACGGCGGCCCAGGGTGATGGAGGACGCCCCGCGCCGGTACAATCTCTGACAAGGAGTCGCAGCGGTTTTCACCAGGGTATATTGAAGGGTTTTCACCAACTTGCGGCCGGCGCGGCGGCGGTGGTGTACAGCCCCTGACAGCGGACCCCCCCCCCCCTCCGGCGCGCCGTGTGGGCGGTACCCCTCACTGCCCAGCATCTATGGACTACCTCTCCATTTCGTTGTGCTGACGTGGAAGTGGCGAAGGGTTCAGATTCATATTAAGAAAGTACGCTGCATCTGCGCCTACAACGTTCGCGGCTGATGTCATCACCACCAACCGCGACACGACCCCTACGTGATCGGTGGCAACCACAGGCCCAGCTCTACCGGCAAGACGACACTTCCGGCTGCCTGCCGTCCACCAAGAGAGACTCTGACGACTCGTCCGGCTGCCGTTCCACCAAGACTCGTCCGCCCGACTTGGGACACAGGCAAGTTTTGTCGGCAAGTGTGACGTGCTACGAGGCCACCGTTTTTCACGACCTTGCTCTACTTCAATTTGGCGCAGCGAGCGCAGACGTCCAGTCGTTCATTTTGGCACAGCGAGTGCAACTGGACAGTTGATAATTGTGACGCAGCGAGCGCACTTGGGAAGTGTTATTTTTTTTTGCACAGCGAGTGTAACAGCCCAGCAGCAATGCCGGTCTTCGAGGACGTGTCATCGCCTGCGTCCCCGGCACCGGCTGCGAGCATAGACAATGTGCATGTCAGTGCTCCCCAGCGGCCCCTCGCGTCGTTCCGGCTACCCGGTTTTGCACCAGAGGAGGCTGAACTGTGGCTGGTACAGGTCGACTGTGCGTTTGATGTGGCCGGCATCAGCGACCGAGCCATGAAGTTCAAGCTTCTGGTGGCCAACTTGCCGACGAGTGTTGCCGCGCAGGTACGGGACGTCATCCTCGGCCGGCCCGGCGACTTTGACGCGCTATGCGGCGCACTACGACAGCGCCTCGCGCAGTCCCGCGCCAGCCGGCTGGAGAGCCTGCTGCGACACCAGCAGCTCGGTGATCGCACACCGTCCCAGCTGCTGCGCGACATGCGCGGCCAGCTGACGACGGCCGGCGACGCTCCTGCCGACACCGGGCTGCTGCGCACCCTGTTTTTACAGCGGCTGCCGCAGGCGGCCCGGGCTGCACTCTCCCTGCTGCCTGAGGCCACACCACTGGGAGACCTGGCCGAGGCAGCCGATCGCTTCATGGAGGCTTCCCGACCGTCCGGTGCCGTCGCCGCTGTCTCGGTCGCCGTTGCTGAGCCGCCCGCGCCGACACGGACGGTTGGCTTGGCCGCTGACGGCGCGCCTGACCTGGCGGCCGCCATTCTGAGCCTGACGGCCGTGGTCAGTCGACTGGAGGCCTCCAACCGACGGCTCGAGGAGGCGGTTTAAGACCGACCTTCCCGCTCCGCGACGCCTGGTCGGTGGTCGCCTGGTCGGTGGTCGCGGGCCCCGTCTGCATCCCGTCCGCGACACAACGGAGCACCAAGTGCGGGCTACTGCTGGTACCACCAGAGGTGGGGAGCCAGAGCCAACAAGTGCACCGATCCCTGCTCCTGGGCGTCGGAAAACCAGCAGGCCTGAAACTGCCGGCGCCACCTGCGTCAGGCCGGCTGCCTACTCTGGCGCCGCTCTTCTACGTGCGGGACCGCACGCTCAACTGTCTTTTCCTGATTGATACTGGTGCACAAGTTAGCGTGCTGCCGCCGGTCACCCTGCCACTTGACTCGAGTATAACTGGGGGGGGGGGCAGCTTCCGCGTTTAGAAGCTGCTAATGGTTCGGCGGTGAAGGTCATGGGCCTCATCCAACATGCCGTCCAGTTGGACGGCGGACCAGCACTACCGTGGCAATTCGTCGTTGCGGACATCGCAACCCCCATCCTGGGCGCTGATTTTCTGGCACACCATCAGCTCGCTGTTGACGTGCGTCGCCAGACTCTCCGAGATTCCACCGGCCAGGTCCGTGCCTGCGGGACACCAGCCGCTATCCGCTCGCTCGGGCTCCGGACCGTCACCGGTGGCTCGCCCTACTCGGCGCTGCTTGCCGAGTTCCCGAGTGTAACGACCGTCGCCACAAAGCCGACTCCGGTGCGCCACTCTGTGACACACCATATCGTCACCACTGGCCCGCCACGGATGTCTCGACCCCGGCGACTGGCTCCCGACCAGCTCGCCATCGCACGTCGGGAGTTCGAAAAGCTCCGGCAGCTCGGTGTTCTGCGCCCGTCCAAGAGTAGCTGGGCCTCGCCACTGCACCTGGTGCCCAAGGCCACTCCCGGAGAGTGGCGCACGTGCGGCGACTACCGCGCGCTCAACGCCGGGACGGTGCCCGACAGGTACCCGCTGCCCTACCTGCAGGATTTCGCGGTAAACCTGCATGGGTGCCAAGTGTTCAGCAAGCTGGACCTTGTACGAGCCTACAACCAGATCCCTGTGGAGCCGGCGGACATCCCCAAAACGGCCATCACCACCCCGTTCGGCCTCTGGGAGATGATTCGTCTCCCGCTCGGCTTGCGGAACGCCAGCCAGACGTTCCAGCGGTTCATGGATGAGGTGCTGCGCGGCTGCTCCGGCTGCTTCGTATACCTAGACGACATCCTCATCGCCAGCCACTCGCAAGAGGAGCACCTCGCTCACCTGCGTGAAGTCCTCGACCGACTGGACTCGTACGGCATCGTGGTCAACCGTGACAAATGCGTGTTCGGGGTGCCTCGGATCAAGTTCCTGGGCCACGATGTCAGCTCAGACGGCATCGCCCCACTGCCAGACAAGGTGGCGGCGGTCCAGGACTTTCCGCGCCCCGACACCGAGCACCAACTCCGCCGCTTCATCGGGATGGTCGCCTACTACCACCGATTCCTGCCGGACGCCGCAGCCCTGCTCCGGCCGCTGAACAGCCTCCTGTCGAAGAAGGCATCGAAAAGCGCCCGCGTTGTCACCTGGAGTGATGATGCGCAGTCGGCCTTCGTCAAGGCCAAGGCCAAGCTCGCCGAGGCCACACGTCTGGCGCACCCCACACCTGCAGCGCCTCTCAGCATCCAAGTGGACGCCTCGGACTCTGGCGTCGGTGGCGTCCTTCAGCAGTACGTGACCGGCTGCTGGCAACCGTTGGCCTACTTCTCCAAAACGCTCAAGTCCGCCGAGACTCGGTACAGTACATTCGGCCGTGAGCTCCTGGCCTGCTACCTGGCGATCCGTCAATTCCGCCACAGCGTGGAAGGCAGGAGTTTCACTCTGTTCACGGCCCACCGGCCGCTGGTCTCGGCTATCGGCTCCAGCTCGGACCGGTACTCGCCTCGGGGGACCCGACACCTCGATTTCGTCAGTCAGTTTACGACCGACGTCCGGCATGTCCCTGGCAAGGACAACACCGTGGCTGACGCGCTATCCAGGACCATGGCAGTGCTGACAGAGCCACAGCCTCCCCTGCACGACTTCGAGGCCCTGGCAGCAGCGCAACAAGAAGACGAGGACCTCAGATCGTTCCTGAAGTCGAAACACTCCCTGGCCCTGCGGGCCGTGCCGCTGACCAGTGGCCGCACGCTGCTCGTCGACCAATCGTCTGGGAAGCCTCGTCCACTGATCCCCGATCGCCTCAGGCGCCAGTACTTCCGTCTGCTCCATGGGTTGGCACACCCTGGTGTTCGAGGGACCCAGCACATCATCTCTCAACGATTCGTCTGGCCAGGCATGAGACAAGATGTCAAGACCTGGACGTGGGCGTGCATCCAGTGCCAGCGCGCCAAGGTGCAGCGGCATACCCGGGCCCCGGTTCAGCCATTCGTGCTACCGGAAGCGCGGTTCGACAGAGTCCACATCGACCTCGTCGGACCGCTGCCGCCGTCGGATGGCAACAACTACCTCCTCACCTGCGTCGATCGGTTCACGCGGTGGGTCGAGGCTGTTCCCCTACCAGACATCCGGGCTGTCACCGTCGCCCGCGCCTTCGTCTCCGGCTGGGTGGCCCGGTTCGGCGTGCCGTCGCAAGTCACCACGGATCGTGGCTCCCAATTCGAGTCTGGTCTCTGGCAGCATCTATCCACCATGCTCGGCTGCAACCGTCATCGCACCACCAGCTACCACCCTCAAAGCAACGGTCTGGTGGAGCGCTTTCACCGGCAGCTCAAGACGGCGCTGCGCGCTGCGGACCCACCCGCTCGCTGAACCGACTTGCTGCCGCTGATTCTGCTCGGCGTCCGGTCAGCCCTGAAGGAGGACCTCGGCTGCACGGCGGCCGAGCTGGTCTATGGCCAGCCACTGCGCCTTCCAGGAGAGCTCATCTCCGCGGGTGCAGGCGGGAGCCATCTGGACCCCGCCTCCTACGTGGACCAGCTGCGGAAGCACATGCGCCGACTCCGTCCGACGGCGCCCCGCTCCTCTTCATCGGCGTCCGTGTTCATCCCGGCCGACCTGGAGCACTGCACCCACGTTTTCATCCGCCGGGACGCCTCGCGCCCTCCGCTGGAGCCACCCTACGATGGCCCCTTCAGCGTGTGCCGGCGCTCCTCCAAGACCGTCACGGTCCTCCGCAAAGGCAAAGAGGACACCGTGTCGGTCGACCGAGTGAAACCGGCCTACGTGGACACGCCGCCCAATGCCGAGAGCTCAGCGGCACCGACGGCTCGCCAGGTTTCCCCGGCGGTCGTGCCCATGGACGGGCCACGGCTGTTGCTGCGACACTCACCGGGTCAGCAGCCGCCCGTGCCCGCGCGGCCCAACCAGTGCTCGCCACGTGAACACCCGCCCCCGCGACCCGCGACGCCTCCAGCGGAGGTTGCCAAGCTTCGACCCGCGCTTCGCACCCGCTCCGGACGTGAGGTCAAACCCCCGTCCCGCTTTCGACACGTCACCTTTATCTCTGTCTCCCAGTGACGTGTCTGGGGAGGGGGTACTGTAGCGGTGCGTGGTGTGGGTGTATTTTCAGTTAGGTTTGCGTTGTTTAGTATAGTTGCGTCATAGCGAAGTTACAGTTTTGCCAAGCACCGATAGAGGGCACTGCTCTCCTCTAAGCAAAGATATCCTACATAAATGCTGTTTTATCTGACGGTTTTAGATCTATCATTATGCGCATTATACTATCATCAAGGGCGCTATTTAATTCACCTGATGTACTTTCTCACTAACTACTGCATATTCCTGTTCACCTATGCTTTGACTCTGTCTGCCGTAACTCACTCATTTGTCCGCCGTAGCTGTGTATATAGTTCAAACATGCAGATCTGAATACTCCCCCACGGACTCAGACATTCGCACCTTCGCCGATTCTTGGTACGATTTCCACGCTTCCGCTCGTTTTCCATCGTCGTTGTCGTTGTCGTTGCTTAGTTTGCTTTGCTTAGGTTTCGTTCTCACTCGGTTTATTGTTTTCCGGCTCCGTTGCTTGCTTTTTCCCCGTCATGGGGAAAAAGCGCCGAAAACAAGATGTCTCGGACTCTGACTCTGACCCGAACCTGACCTCTCCTGATCTCCCAATGGACTCTGACTCCACGGTCACTGATCCTCGCTCGTCCCAGACCTCTGCCCCCGGCACCGACCCTCGCTCGTCCATGACCTCTGCCCCCGGCACCGAACCTCGCTCGTTCATGACCTCCGCCCCCGGCACTGACCCTCGCTCGTCCCATGACTCCACTCCCGGTACCGACCCTCGCTTGTCTACTGACCACGCACGGAACCCTGGCTCACCATTGACCACGACTTCTGACCAGTACCTGGATTCCAATGGCTCGTTTCTGGTGATTAAACCTACCGACGACAATGTCTCGTTCCGCAAAATCAACGTGTTTTGGCCCACCAAACAACTCAAAGGCATCTGCGGCTCATCCTCTCTCCAGATCGAAACTCCGGCAAACGGCACACTCGTTGTCAAGACCGAGACTAACGCACAAACAAAAAAACTGCTACAGTGTACCAAGTTCTGTGAGAAGGCGGTCACTGTCTCGCTGCACCATGCTCGGAACACCACACAGGGTACGGTTTTCGCCCCGGAGATGAGATTTATGTCCGAGGAGGACATTCTCGAAGGTCTCCGCTCAGAAGGAGTCTCGCACGTGCGACGTCTAACAACTTTCCGTGACGGACAGAGGCGTGACACCAGCCTTCTTGTCCTCACGTTCCATACAACCACGCTACCGTCTACTTTAGTCGCTGGATACCTCAGATACAACGTACGCGTCTACATCCCGAACCCCCTTCGCTGCTACAAATGCCAAAAATTTGGCCACAGCGTCAAATTTTGTAAGCAAGAGGCCCGGTGCCACAAGTGCGGTGCAGCGCCGCACGACGGCTCTGCCTGTTCTGCACCAGCCAAGTGCCTGAGCTGTGGATCCACAGACCATATCGTGACCTCCACTCAGTGTCCCATGTGGAAGAAGGAGAAAGAGATTTGCGCCCTGAAGGCATCTTCCAACATTTCATACCCACAGGCACGTCGCGCGGTAGAAGACAAGACGCCCTCTCCGACTTCCAAGACCTACGCACAGGTAGCGAAAAAGCAAACGGCCACATGTGAAACTCAAACTGAGCCCCTACCTCAGCTCCCTCCCCTCAAACTGTTGGCACCTCTCAGACCAGCCACAGTGGAAACCAGCACCACGACCACCGCTTCCCCGGCCCTTGAGCCGCCGCCCGTGACCCGGTGCGCCAGCACTCGGCCCGGCCGTGACAGGCTCGCACCGCAGGCTATGGTTCGTTTGGGCTCGGCCCATACAGACCGCCGGCAGGAGAGCGGCACACGACCGGCCCGTGACGACCAGACTCCCAAAATACAGCCCTCACCTCAAGCCCCACAGCGTACTAACACGAATCAGGAGCGGCCGACACGTCCTGCTATACGTGTAGCATTGGGTCGGGCTCGATCCATCTCGTTTCCTCGTTACATTCCACCAATAGCCCACCATTGACTTGTCTCTCTGCTAGATATATAGACATATATACTGTATAATATAGTATATAGAAGATAATATATAGAATATATAATATGGCATATAGTATATAGTATATAGTATATGGTATATATATATATGTATATATACACATATAAATATATAAATATAGACAAGACATATACGAAAACGATCATTATCCAATTTCCTTCGTCCGACATTTATACCCCAATGCAAAATATCTTCCATACATTAGCACTGCCCTCATTACTCGATAATGAACACCCATGTCTGTTACGGCTACTTTTCATTATTTACTAAATATTTTGTTTGAAACGAAACAAACTCGCCATTTTTTCTAGGACTGACACTTAAACATATATCAATACAAATGATTCATCACAGGCATGCAATGGTCATATTGACCGAAATGCCTAAAATTTAACAAAACAAAACAAAAAATCTGAATACTCACCTACTTCGCAGACACGCTCACGCACCTTCGCCGATTCTTGGGGTATTTCCACGTTTTCGCTCATTTTCCATCGTCGTCGTCGTTGCTTATTTTTCTTCGCGTTAGGTTTCGTTCTCACTCGGTTTATTGTTTTCCGGCTCCGTTGCTTGCTTTTTCCCCGTCATGGGGAAAAAGCGCCGAAAACAAGATGTCTCTGACTGACTCTGACCCGAACCTGACCTCTCCTGATCTCCCAATGAACTCTGACTCCACGGTCATTGATCCTCGCTCGTCCCAGACCTCTGCCCCCGGCACCGACCCTCGCTCGTCCATGACCTCTGCCCCCGGCACTGACCCTCGCTCGTTCATGACCTCCGCCCCCGGCACTGACCCTCGCTCGTCCCATGCCTCCACTCCCGGTACCGACCCTCGCTTGTCTACTGACCACGCACGGAACCCTGGCTCACCATTGACCACGACTTCTGACCAGTACCTGGATTCCAATGGCTCGTTTCTGGTGATTAAGCCTACGGACGACAATGTCTCGTTCCGCAAAATCAACGTGTTTTGGCCCACCAAACAACTCAAAGGCATCTGCGGCTCATCCTCTCTCCAGATCGAAACTCCGGCAAACGGCACACTCGTTGTCAAGACCGAGACTAACGCGCAAACAAAAAAACTGCTACAGTGTACCAAGTTCTGTGAGAAGGCGGTCACTGTCTCGCTGCACCATGCTCGGAACACCACACAGGGTACGGTTTTCGCCCCGGAGATGAGATTTATGTCCGAGGAGGACATTCTCGAAGGTCTCCGCTCAGAAGGAGTCTCGCACGTGCGACGTCTAACAACTTTCCGTGACGGACAGAGGCGTGACACCAGCCTTCTTGTCCTCACGTTCCAGACAACCACGCTACCGTCTACTTTAGTCACTGGATACCTCAGATACAACGTACGCGTCTACATCCCGAACCCCCTTCGCTGCTACAAATGCCAAAAATTTGGCCACAGCGTCAAATTTTGTAAGCAAGAGGCCCGGTGCCACAAGTGCGGTGCAGCGCCGCACGACGGCTCTGCCTGTTCTGCATCAGCCAAGTGCCTGAGCTGTGGATCCACAGACCACATCGTGACCTCCACTCAGTGTCCCATTTGGAAGAAGGAGAAGGAGATTTGCGCCCTGAAGGCATCTTCCAACATTTCATACCCACAGGCACGTCGCGCGGTAGAAGACAAGACGCCCTCTCCGACTTCCAAGACCTACGCACAGGAAGCGAAAAAGCAAACGGCCACATGTGAAACTCAAACTGAGCCCCTACCTCAGCTCCCTCCCCTCAAAATGTTGGCACCTCTCAGACCAGCCACAGTGGAAACCAGCACCACGACCACCGCTTCCCCGGCCCTTGAGCCGCCGCCCGTGACCCGGTGCGCCAGCACTCGGCCCAGCCGTGACAGGCTCACACCGCAGGCTATGGTTCGTTTGGGCTCGGCCCATACAGACCGCCGGCAGGAGAGCGGCACACGACCGGCCCGTGACGACCAGACTCCCAAAATACAGCCCTCGCCTCAAGCCCCACAGCGTATTAACACGAATCAGGAGCGGCCGACACGTCCTGCTATACGTGTAGCATTGGGTCGGGCTCGATCCATCTCGTTTCCTCGTTACATTCCACCAATAGCCCACCATTGACTTGTCTCTCTGCTAGATATATAGACATATATACTGTATAATATAGTATATAGAAGATAGTATATAGAATACATAATATGGTATATAGTATGTAGTATATAGTATATAGTATATAGTATATGGTATATATATATATACACATATAAATATATAAATATAGACAAGACATATACGAACACGATCATTATCCAATTTCCTTCGTCCGACATTTATACCCCAAGACAAACCATCTTCCATACATTAGCACTGCCCTCATTACTCGATAATAAACACCCATATATGTTACGGTTACTTTTCATTATTTACTAAATATTTCGTTTGAAACGAAACAAACTCGCCATTTTCCTATGACCGACACTTAAACATATTTCAATACAAATGATTCATCACAGGCACGCAATGGTCCGAGTGGGCCGAAGTGCCTTAAATTTAACAAAAGGAAAAGGAATCTGAATACAGTCATACCAGGCTTCAAAGTGGTCATTTCTCTGTCTTACCCTCACTGCCCAGCATCTATGGACTACCTCTCCATTTCGTTGTGCTGACGTGGAAGTGGCGAAGGGTTCGGATTCATATTAAGAAAGTACGCTGCATCTGCGCCTACAGCGTTCGCGGCTGATGTCATCACCACCAACCGCGACAGTGTCTCGGGTAAAATCGGAGGCCATTCCAGGAATATTGAAGAAACTAGCTTCCCATTGAGCATAAATACTTGTATCCATCTTTCTTAGATAACAAATTAAAGGGGGGGGGGTAACTACCAAGCCTCTTTGCATTGCCTTAAAACTGTGGCGCGGGATTCGACTGCCATGGTTATGTCACGGCTACCAAACAACTTGCGCCCCCCCCCCCCCCCCCCGGGCCAGGGGGAAATTCTCGGTTGCGGTTATACCCCGGATATAGAATCTAGATTGATGTCGACATTCATGGCGCAGTTGCTAATCTGATGGTAGGTAAAGGACACTAAATAAATATGTTTTTTTCTGCTTATGCTATTACAGACTATTGACGTTACCAAGCCCAAAAACAGTTATTTTCCGCTGAACAGTTAAAAACAGTTATTTATTCTAGTCGACGCTGCTATGCACAGGGTGCGGCCACGCGTCCGTCACGTTTGACCCGTTCTGGGATTTGAGCCTGCCGATCCCGGCCAAGACTGGCCAGGTGCAACTGCAGGCCTGTTTTGACCTCTTCATCAGGGAAGAGGTGCTCGACGGACACGAGAAGCCGACGTGCTCCAAGTGTCAGCAGCGGCAACAGTGCACCAATAACTTTTCAATCCAGACATTCCCGCGCATCCTAGTGGTGCACCTGAAACGTTTCTCGCCGCAGGAGAGATCCCACGGCAAACTCAACACCGCCGTGGACATTCCGGTGACAGGGCTGGACCTGTCGCCATACTCGGCTGACCAGACGCTCATCAGGTACAACCTGTACGGCGTGGTCAACCACTCCGGCACGCTGGTCTCCGGCCACTACATAGCCTACTGCAAACACCCGCACACGGCCGAGTGGTACGAGTACAACGACTCACGAGTGCGTCTGGCCAATCAGCACAGTGTCACCAGCTGCCAGGCATACGTGCTCTTTTTCGAGCTGGCCGGCACTTTACACGTTGGCTGCTTCGGTGGGCAAAGCCCGCATCAACCCGGCCTCATGTCAAGTGAACCTGCTGCAAAACGTGACGAAGATGCAGATGGCGCTGACGGCGCGGCTGGACACCATAGAACAGCGTGTGGAGGCGCTGGGGAAGGTGGCCGAGCTGGAGCCGGGCTGGGCGCCATGCCGAAGGTGGCCGAGCTGGGCGCCATGTCTGCCGAGCGACGTCTGTCAAGACAGCTCAGATTCGGATTCGGATTCACATTCACCGGACCCCTACGATTTGGCTGAAAATTGGCACACATGTAGTACTCAGTATCCCCATTCAGTGGTGTAAAGCGTTTCCCATCACATTGAGAACTTTGACCTCCAAGAGGTCATCATAGGTCAAGGTCGTTGACCCCGGACCCCTACGATTTGGCTGAAAATTGGCACACATGTAGTACTCAGCATCCCCATTCAGTGGTGTAAAGCGTTTCCCATCACATTGAGAACTTTGATCTCCAGAGGTCATCATAGGTCAAGGTCGTTGACCCCAGACCCCTACGATTTGGCTGAAAATTGGCACACATGTAGTACTCAGCATCCCCATTCAGTGGTGTAAAGCGTTTACCATCACATTGAGAACTTTGACCTCCAGAGGTCATCATAGGTCAAGGTCGTTGACCCCGGACCCCTACGATTTGGCTGAAAATTGGCACACATGTAGTACTCAGCATCCCCATTCAGTGGTGTAAAGCGTTTCCCATCACATTGAGAACTTTGACCTCCAGAGGTCATCATAGGTCAAGGTCGTTGACCCCGGACCCCTACGATTTGGCTGAAAATTGGCACACATGTAGTACTCAGCATCCCCATTCAGTGGTGTAAAGCGTTTCCCATCACATTGAGAACTTTGACCTCCAGAGGTCATCATAGGTCAAGGTCGTTGACCCGGACCCCTACGATTTGGCTGAAAATTGGCACACATGTAGTACTCAGCATCCCCATGCAGTGGTGTAAAGCGTTTCCCATCACATTAAGAACTTTGACCTCCAGAGGTCATCATAGGTCAAGGTCGTTGACCCCGGACCCCTACGATTTGGCTGAAAATTGGCACACATATAGTATTCAGCGTCCCTATTATGTGGTGTAAAGCATTTCCCATCACTTTGACCTCCAGAGGTCATCAAAGTTCAAGGTCGTTGACCCGGATCCCTATGATTTGGCTGAAAATTGGCACACATGTAGTACTCAGCATACCCATTCAGTGATGTAAAGCGTTTCCCATCACATTGAGAACTTTGACCTCCAGAGGTCATCATAGGTCAAGGTCGTTGACCCCGGACCCCTACCATATGGCTGAAAATTGGCAAAAATATAGTATTCAGCGTCCCTATTATGTGGTGTAAAGCATTTCCTATCACATTGAAAACTTTGACCTCCAGAGGTCATCAAAGTTCAAGGTCGTTGACCCGGACCCCTACGATTTGGCTGCAAATTGGCACACATGTAGTACACAGCATCCCCATTCAGTGGTGTAAAGCGTTTCCCATCACATTGAGAATTTTGACCTCCAGAGGTCATCATAGCTCAAGGTCGTTGACCACGGACCTCTACGATTTGGCTGAAAATGGGCACACATATAGTATGCAGCGTCCCTATTATGTGGTATAAAGCATTTCCCATCACATTGAACACTTTGACCTCCAGAGGTCATCAACGTTCAAGGTCGTTGACCCGGACCCCTACGATTTGGCTGAAAATTGGCAAAAATATAGTATTCAGCGTTCTTATTATGTGGTGTAAAGCATTTCCCATCACATTGCAAACTTTGACCTCCAGAGGTCATCATAGGTCAAGGTCGTTGACCCCGGACCCCTAAGATTTGGCTGAAAATTGGCACACATATAGTGTTCCTATTATGTGGTGTAAAGCATTTCCCATCACATTGAAAAATTTGACCTCCAGAGGTCAAATTTGTCTTGGTCTTGGTCAAAGTCGTCAAAGTCAAGGTCTTGGCCAAAGTAAAAAAAAAAATGGTCAAAGTCGTTGACCCCGGACCCCTACGATTTGGCTGAAAATTGGCACACAAATAGTATTCAGCGTCCCTATTATGTGGTGTAAAGCATTTCCAATCACATTGAAAACTTTGACCTCCAGAGGTCATCATAGGCAAAGGTCATTGACCCCGGACCCCTACGATTTGGCTGACAATTGGCACACATATAGTATTCAGCGTCCCTATTATGTGGTGTAAAGCATTTCCCATCACATTTAAAACTTTGACCTCCAGAGGTCATCGAAGTTCAAGGTCGTTAACCCAGGCCCCTACGATTTGGCTGAAAATTAGCACACATGTAGTACTCAGCATCCCCATTCAGTGGTATAAAGCGTTTCCCATAACATTGACAACTTTGACCTCCAGAGGTCATCGAAGTTCAAGGTCTTTGACCCGGACCCCTACGATTTGGCTGAAAATTGGCACACATGTAGTACCCAGCATCCCCATTCAGTGGTGTAAAGCGTTTCCCATCACATTGAAAAGTTTGACCTCCATCCTGTAAACTTTGTCATACAGCTCAGATTCGGATTCGGGATCACATTCACTGGACCCCTACGTTTGGCTGAAATTGGCACACATGTAGTACTCAGCATCTCCATTCAGTGGTGTAAAGCGTTTCCTATCACATTGAAAACTTTAACCTCCAGAGGTCATCAAAGTTCAAGGTCGTTGACCCGGACCCCTACGATTTGGCCGAAAATTAGCACACATGTAGTACCCAGCATCCCCATTCAGTGGTGTTAAGCGTTTCCCATCACATTGAATACTTTGACCTCCAGAGGTCATGATAGGTCAAGTTCGTTGACCCCGGACCCCTATGATTTGGCTGAAAATTGGTCCACATGTAGTACTCAGCATCTCCATTCAGTGGTGTGAAGCGTTTCCCATTACATTGAGAACTTTGACCTCCAGAGGTAGGTCAAGGTCCCATGGCAATAGGTCAAGGCCGTTGACCCCAGAGCCCTACGATTTGGCTTAAAATTGGCACACATGTACTCAGCATCTCCATTCAGTGGTGTTAAGCATTTCCCATCACATTGAGAACTTTGGCCTCCAGAAGTCATGATCACCCAAAGTGCTGCCAAAGGTATGATACACATCCCGCATAAGCTAAAGTGAGATTGTTGGCCAAGGTCAAGGTCAGGTCACAAAAGGTCACTATGTTGAAAATATCTACGAAAGTCATGCAACACATGTTTTATGAGCTATTTTCCACGTAGAAATCGATAGTGATAGTAATTTTATCACCTGACTTCATTTACGTGAAGTTAATCGCCGTTCAGGTCAATGCAAGTTCAGGTCAAGTTCAGGTAAATGAAGGTCAAAATTTCAAATTGATAAATATAAATAAAAAGGTTATGTTTCTAGACTAGTTTTGTCTCAGAAATACAGCCGTGTCATTCATTTGTTTGTATCTGGTTAAAAAAAAACGCCCATACACCCATACTGCCATAAGCCATAAGTAAGTCAAAAATGGTGATATAATTCTAAAATTTGGTATGGTAGTTTCTCATATGTGGTTTCTCTGATATATATTCCGGCTTTTTGAATATCTTTGAAGAAAACAATGATTTTGTGGGCATTTTCCCCCCCAACAAAAACTTTGTGTATTTGTGTGGTCAAAAACCAAATTGTCCAAAATCCGAGATAGCCATCTTGTACCCCTTGCTATTTTCTATCTTTTCATGTTGATGGATTGCATATTACGCAAAATATGGCATTTTACGGTCTATTACATTTTAGCTGATTTTGGTGTAAAATTTGTGTGTAGTGAATTCACTGAATTCGCTATAACTCGAAATTTTGTCGACAAAATTGATTTATTTTTCACAGAAGACGTAAACGTAATTTAGAAGAAGGTACCCGAAGTTTCGCGTTGATGGCCCTATTCATGTTTGAGCTATTACGAAAATTAATCAGGGGCGTTAAACGCCACGCCCGCCCGCCTGCCCGCCCGCCCCCCACATTTTGCAATGAAAACAAAATTCTCGCCACGCCAAAGAAGAAGCAAAAAAGGGAACAAAAATGACCGAACTTGACCTATGATGACCTCTGGAAGTCAAAGTTTTCAATGTGATGGGAAACGCTTCACACCACTGAATAAAGACGCTGAGTGCTACATGTGTGCCAATTTCCAGCCAAATCATAGAGGTCCGGGTCAACGACCTTGAACTTTGATGACCTCTGGAGGTCAAAGTTTTCAATGTGATGGGAAACGCTTCACACCACATAATGGGGACGCTGAGTACTACATGTGTGCCAATTTTCAGCAAAATCGTAGGGGTCCGGGTCAACGACCTTGATCTTTGATGACCGCTGGAGGTCAAAGTTTTCAATGTGATGGGAAATGCTTTACACCACATAATAGGGACGCTGAATACTATATGTGTGCAAATTTTCAGCCAAATCGTAGGGGTCCGGGGTCAACGACCTTGTATGTATGTATGTATGTATGTATATTCTCAGTGATCCACATGCACATCGTGGTTTTTCATGCACCGCGTCAATATAAAAACACATAGTGAGATGAAGCACATGGCACAGGGTAAAAATGCACTACGAAGCATAAAAACAAGTTTCTAAAAATCGCATACATGCATACATGGCATACGATCGCGGCAGACGTCACTCACAATCGAACATATGCTCCTTCAAGGCGCGTTTAAAACCCGCTCCGCCCTTCTCTCTCACAGCCTCCGGCAGCGCGTTGTAAAGCGACGGGGCTGAGTAGGCAAACATCCGTTTACCCAGTTCGGTTCTCACCGGTACAGGTTTGAATTGGCCCGCTCGTCGCGTGTTGTGGCTGTGACTGCTTGTGCATATGTTTTTTGCTAACGAGAGTGGCTCACCGGATGAGATGACTGAACGAAATGCTGTAATTGTACTATATTGGTAAAGTGAGGTGGAGCGCAGCCAGTTCAATGAACGAATGACGTCACTAACATGTTCGCGCCTGGAAAGTCCTGTGACAGTTCTAGCCGAAAAGTTAATGATTTTCTGGATGCGGTTACGAGTTTCCGATGAGCTGTTTCCGTACACCGCCAGACAATATCGCAGTCGAGACATGACCAACGAGTTCACCAACATGACCATGACCTCACGGGGCAGCCAATGACGGGCGGCCGTCAGTCCCAGTAGGATTCCCGTGCAACATCCGGTGACTTGGTCCAGATGGGGGCGGAATGACATGTGGCGGTCCATTGTCAGGCCGAGATTACGGACCTTCGAAGTCTCCGTAATTGTTTCGCCATCAAATTGAATTTGGATGGGCGGAACGCCTTTCAAAAGCTGCTGGGTTCCAAACGTTATCAGCTGCGTTTTTGCAGCATTTATCTTAATTTTGCGACTAGAAAACCACTCCTTGACGGTGGCCAAGGTGGCCTCGAGTCGGCTGATCAGCTGTGGCAGCTCCTCCTTCCTGCCAGACACAGCAAGCTGACTATCATCAGCATACTGAACTAGCATGACAGATGGGTCAATGTGCATGTACATGTCATTCGAAAAAATGCTGAAAAGCAATGGCCCCAGGGCTGTGCCTTGGTAAATTCCGATAGGATTGCCCGCGAGTTGAGATGTCACTGTTTTGCCTTCACTGTGTATCTGGACGCGTTGAAAATGACCCGAAAGATAATTGCTGAACCATGTTGTGTCCACACCATATAAAGATAGTACCGAAAGAAGCTTCCCGTGGTCTATAGTGTCAAAACACTTACTACAATCAAGCATTGCAATCAGCACTATCTCACGCCGGTTCATTGCGGACAATATGTAATCTGACACGGTAAGCAGCGCCGTTTGTGTCGAGTGATTTCTTCTGTACGCGTGCTGTGTCGGCGAAAATAAATCATGGTCGCTAAAATATTGGTACAATTGCTCTTGCACTATGCGCTCAGTTATTTTCGAAAGTAGCGGGACGACAGATATGGGCCGAAACTGCGCAGGGTCGTCCAGTGCACCACCCTTATGTATGGGGTAAACTAACGAAATTTTCCAGTTGTCAGGGACAGTGCCGTGTGTGAGGCTCGCATTGACTAGTTTCAAAATAATATGTCCTACTACTCTAAAAGTGTTCTTAACCATGCGAGACGATATGCCATCAACGCCACAGGTGTTGGTGTTACGTAGGCCCATTACGACACCGCGCAGACATTCATATGACACCGCAGACACAGTGAACGAACACGTCACTACTCTGGGCAACAGAATGGGAACTCGCCGCGTCGGCACAACCGACGATGAGGTTTTCACACCGATGTTCGCGAAGTATATGTTCAAGCTGTCGACTGACACAGACGGAATTGGGCGCGACGCGTTGCCGTTACCCGATAGCAATGACCGGGCAACGCTCCACGTCGCCGCCGGGCCCCGCTCGCGCAGCTTCCGAATGACATCGTCACGACAGTCCCTCCGCATGGCAGCCCTACAGCGCCGGTTGAGCAGACCGTACGTGGTCCTATGATGTGGTCCTTGACCTATGATGACCTATGGAGGTCAAAGTTTTCAATATGATGGGAAATGCTTTACACCACATAATAGGGACGCTGAATAATATATGTGTGCCAATTTTCAGCCAAATCGTAGGGGTCCGGGGTCAACATCCTTGACCTAGGATGACTTCTGGAGGTCAAAGTTCTCAATGTGATGGGAAACGCTTTACACCACTGAATGGGGATGCTGAGTACTACATGTGTGCAAATTTTCAGCCAAATCGTAGGGGTCCGGGTCAACGACCTTTAACTTTGATGACCTCTGGAGGTCAAAGGTTGCAATGTGATTGGAAATGCTTCACACCACATAATAGGGACGCTGAATACTATATGTGTGCCAATTTTCAGCCAAATCGTAGGGGTCCGGGGTCAACGACATTGACCTATGATGACCTCTGGAGGTCAAAGTTCTCAATGTGATGGGAAACGCTTTACACCACTGAATGGGGATGCTGAGTACTACATGTGTGCCAATTTTCAGCTAAATCGTAGGGGTCCAGTGTCAACGACCTTGACCTATGATGACCTCTGGAGGTCAAAGTTCTCAATGTGATTGGAAACGCTTTACACCACTGAATGGGGATGCTGAGTACTACATGTGTGCCATTTTTCAGCCAAATCGTAGGGTCCGGGGTCAACGACCTTGACCTATGATGACCTCTGGAGGTCAAAGTTCCCAATGTGATGGGAAACGCTTTACACGACTAAATGGGGATGCAGAGTACTACATGTGTGCCAATTTTCAGCCAAATCGTAGGGGTCCGGGTGAACGACCTTGAACTTTGATGACCTCTGGAGGTCAAAGTTTTCAATGTGATGGGAAATGCTTTACACCACATAATAGGGACGCTGAATACTTTATGTGTGCCAATTTTCAGCCAAATCGTAGGGGTCCGGGGTCAACGTCCTTGACCTATGATGACCTCTGGAGGTCAAAGTTCTCAATGTGATGGGAAACGCTTTACACCACTGAATGGGGATGCTGAGTACTACATGTGTGCCAGTTTTCAGCCAAATCGTAGGGGTCCGGGGTCAACGACCTTGACCTATTATGACCTCTGGGGGTCAAAGTTCTCAATGTGATGGGAAACGCTTTACACCACTGGATGGGGATGCTGAGTACTACATGTGTGCCAATTTTCAGCCAAATCGTAGGGGTCCGGGTCAACGATCGTGACCTATGATGACCTCTGGAGGTCAAATTTCTCAATGTGATGAGAAACGCTTTACACCACTGAATGGGGATGCTGAGTACTAAATGTGTGCCAATTTTCAGCTATATCGTAGGGGTCCGGGGTCAACGACCTTAACCTATGATGACCTTTGGAGGTCAAAGTTCTCAATGTGACGGGAAACGCTTAACACCACTGAATGGGGATGCTGAGTACTACATGTGTGCCAATTTTCAGCTAAATCGTAGGGGTCCGGGGTCAACGACCTTGACCTATGATGACCTCTGGAGGTCAAAGTTCTCAATGTGATGGGAAACGCTTCACACCACTGAATGGGGATGCTGAGTACTACATGTGTCCCAATTTTCAGCCAAATCGTAGGGGTCCGGGGTCAACGACCTTCACCTATGATGACCTCTGGAGGTCAAAGTTTTCAATGTGATGGGAAATGCTTTACACTACACAATAGGGACGCTGAATACTATATGTTTGCCAATTTTCAGCCAAATCGTAGGGGTCCGGGTCAACGACCTTGACCTATGATGACTTCTGGAGGTCAAAGTTCTCAATGTGATGGAAAACGCTTTACATCACTGAATGGAGATGTTGAGTACTACATGTGTGCCAATTTTCAGACAAATCGTAGGAGTCCGGGGTCAACGACCTTGACCTATGATGACCTCTGGAGGTCAAAGTTCTCAATGTGATGGGAAACGCTTTACACCACTGAATTGGGATGCTGAGTACTACATGTGTGCCAATTTTCAGCCAAATCGTAGGGGTCCGGGTCAACGATCTTGACCTATGATGACCTCTGGAGGTCAAAGTTCTCAATGTGATGGGAAACACTTTACACCACTGAATGGGGATGCTGAGTACTACGTGTGTGCCAATTTTCAGCCAAATCGTAGGGGTCCGGGGTCCACGACCTTGACCTATTATGACATCTGGGGGTCAAAGTTCTCAATGTGATGGGAAACGCTTTACACCACTGAATGGGGATGCTGAGTACTACATGTGTGCCAATTTTCAGCCAAATCGTAGGGGTCCGGGTCAACGATCTTGACCTATGATGACCTCTGGAGGTCAAAGTTCTCAATGTGATGGGAAACGCTTTACACCACTGAATGAGGATGCTGAGTACTACATGTGTGCCAATTTTCAGCTAAATCGTAGGGGTCCGGGGTCAACAACCTTGACCTATGATGACCTCTGGAGGTCAAAGTTCTCAATGTGATGGGAAACGCTTTACACCACTGAATGGGGATGCTGAGTACTACATGTGTGCCATTTTTCAGCCAAATCGTAGGGGTCCGGGGTCAACGACCTTGACCTATGATGACCTCTGGAGGTCAAAGTTCTCAATGTGATGGGAAACGCTTTACACGACTGAATGGGGATGCTGAGTACTAAATGTGTGCCAATTTTCAGCCAAATCGTAGAGGTCTGGGTGAACGACCTTGAACTTTGATGACCTCTGGAGGTCAAAGTTTTCAATGTGATGGGAAATGCTTTACACCACATAATAGGGACGCTGAATACTTTATGTGTGCCAATTTTCAGCCAAATCGTAGGGGTCCGGAGTCAACGACCTTGACCTATGATGACCTCTGGAGATCAAAGTTCTCAATGTGATGGGAAACGCTTTACACCACTGAATGGGGAAGCTGAGTGCTACATGTGTGCCAATTTTCAGCCAAATCGTAGGGGTCCGGGATCAACAACCTTGACCTATGATGACCTCTGGAGGTCAAAGTTCTCAATGTGATGGGAAACGCTTTACACCACTGAATGGGGATGCTGAGTACTACATATGTGCCAATTTTCAGCTAAATCGTAGGGTCGGGGGTCAACGACCTTGACCTATGATGACCTCTGGAGGTCAAAGTTCTCAATGTGATGGGAAACGCTTTACACCACTGAACGGGGATGCTGAGTACTACATGTGTGCCAATTTTCAGCCAAATCGTAGGGGTCCGGGGTCAACGACCTTTACCTATGATGACCTCTGGAGGTCAAAGTTCTCAATGTGATGAGAAACGCTTTACACCACTGAATGGGGATGCTGAGTACTACATGCGTGCCAATTTTCAGCTAAATCGTAGGGGTCCGGGGTCAACGACCTTGACCTATGATGACCTCTGGAGGTCAAAGTTCTCAATGTGATGGGAAACGCTTTAAACCACTGAATGGGGATGCTGAGTACTACATGGTTGCCGAACGGCCGCTGGCCAGCAGCGGCGGAGGCAGAATGTGGTCAGCAGCAGGCTCAGAGGGGACCGACTCGCCCTGCGCAGCCAACCCCCTGTCGCCGCCGTCCGGAGAGGTCACCGAGGGGGATGGCAGTCCAGCGAAACTGTGGAGGCCGCATGTGGACTGAGGGGGGGGGGGGAAGTGTCATGGAGGGGAGGGGGTATAGATAACATCGCGAACTCGTGTGATGGAGCTATATTGTATTTGTATTGCAGCTGAAGCATATTCTCATGTTATTTTCCCTGGTCTTGAATCATGCAGGTATTTTTCGATTTCATGTAGGTAACGTGACTTAGATTTTTCTTACTTTGTTTGCATCAATATACAATAACAATTGACCAATATAGCTATCAAGTTTATAACAAAATAGTTCTGAGCAAGGGCGGATCTGGACGTTTTTTGTTTTGTTGGGGAGGTTAATCCAGAGGCGTATTTTCAGAGTTGTTGAGCGGGGGGTAGCAGGCCGTCAGCCGTCAGCGAAAAGTTGTTGTTGACGGGGGGAGCGGGCCGTCAGCCGTCCTAGGGCCGTCAGCCGTCCTTTTTTAGAGGGGGGGGGATCATGGTTTTAGAACGTGTGTGTGTGTGTGTGTGTGTGTGTGTGTGTGTGTGTGTGTGTGTGTGTGTGTGTGTGTGTGTGTGTGTGTGTGTGTGTGTGTGTGTGTGTGTGTGTGTGTGTGTGTGCGTGTCTGTGTGTGTGTGTGTGTGTGTGTGTGTGTGTGTGTGTGTGTGTGTGTGTGTGTGTGCGTGCGTGCGTGCGTGCGTGCGTGCGTGCGTGCGTGCGTGCGTGCGTGCGTGCGTGCGTGCGTGCGTGCGTGCGTGTGTGCGTGCGTGCGTGTGTGCGTGCGTGCGTGATTGTGTGTGTGTGTGGGGGGGGGGGGGGGCTAGGGGCGAATTCAGGAGGGGGGGGGGACAAGGGGCCATGATCCCACCAAAGGTTCTAAAACCATGATTCCCATCCCCTAAAAACGCCGGACGTTCAGTGGCGGACGGCTGACGGACCGCTCCCCCCCCCCCCCCCCCGCCCCCCCCCGTCAACAACAACTTTTCGCTGACGGCTGACGGCCCGCAACCCCCCCTCCCCACAACAACAACAACAAAAGTATAGATCCGCCCTTGCTCAAAACTATATTGTTATAAACTTGATAGCTATATTGGTCAATTGTTATTGTATATTGATGGCAAAGCAAAGTAAGAAATACCTGCATGATTCATGACCAAGGAAAATAACTGTCTTTGGGCTTGTTAACGTCAGTAGTCTATAATAGCATAAGCGGAAAAACACATATTTATTTAGTGGCCTTTACCTACCATCAGAATAGCAACTGCGCCACGAATGTCGACATAAATATAGATTCTATATCCGGAGTATATCCGCACCCGTCCTTACGCGTGTCAAACTAGCTCACATTCACATTCATATTTGGAAACACATTCGCGGACTATTTGGATTTCCATGAAAATTGGCACACACATAAAACATGACCTCCTTATTACGCTTATACAATTTTAGAGTCGCATATCTAAAATCAAAGGATTTAGAGCAGGTCAGATGGGCTTAAAGTCATGCAGCAGACTATTTTGATTTGCATAAAAATAAACACACAGGTAGAGCATGACCTACTTATCACGCTCATACAATCTTAGAGTGGCACATTTAAAATAAAATGATTGAGAGTAGGTAATAGGTTTAACCCTCGCCCTACGGGAGCTTTTTTCACCCTCGCCCTACGGGGGTCCTAAAAAGACCCCCCCCCCTGTTAACTTTCAAACCAAGCAACATAGAGCAACACGGTAAAAACCAACATATTGCTTGTCATGGTTGGAATCTAACGATATGCAATTTTTAGGATTCGGGTCAACGAGTGACCTTCCAGGTCAAGTGAATGACCTCGATCAACCACGTCCATAACAGCGATTTTGCTCCGTCAGAAAACCTAAAAATGAGAAATTAATAAATGTAAATAAAAAGGTATGTTCCTATACCAGTTTTGTCTCAAAAAGATAGAAAAGGTAATTACTTATTTGTGTCTGGTCAAAAAAATCCAAAAACGTATTAAAACAAATGACGTCATGAATGTCTTACACTTAGGGAGCCATCACTCAGTCAAAAATAGAGATATTTCTTTGAAATTTGGTTTGAGTATTGTCCATATTCAGCTCTCTCACATATATTCCGTTTTTTAATATCTTCGAAAATTTTGATTTTGTGGTTATTTTGTAAAAAGGTTTTTGCTCATTTTGGGGGGGCAAAACCCCAAAATTTGGAAAAATCCGAGATTGCCATTGTAAAGACAATTACATTTTACATCTTTGGTTAATTGCGTTTTCAATTTGCTTCAAAACTCTGTTTTCCACGATTTTTCAAACATTTATCGTTTTTCCACCAACATGACGTCATCAAAACATCATTATTTCCCAAATTTCTGAACCAATTTCAATTAAACTTGTACAGAGTACGTATAATTGTTGTATACTTAGGTAATACAAATTTCAGCAAGATGCGCTGCATGTCTAAAAAGTTATGCAAGAAAACCCTCAGGGGGGGGGGGGGCGTTTTAGGACCCCCGTAGGGGGAGGGTTAAGGTCAAACAGCGGACTATTCCGATTTGCATGAACATTAGCACACAGGTAGAACGTGACCTCTTTATTACGCTCATAAAATCTTAGAGTCGCACATTCAAAATCAAAGGATTCAGAGCAGGTCAGATAGGTTTAAAGTCATACAGCGGACTATTCCTATTTGCAACAAAATTAACACACAGGTAGAACATGACCTCCTTATTACGGAGGTCATGACCTCATGATACGGAGGTCAGACTATCTGGATTTGCATGAAAATTGGCATACAAGTAAATTGAGAAATTAAATAAACAAGTAAAGCATGACCTTTTTATTACGCTCATAAAACCTTAGAGTCGCACATTCAAAATCAAAGGATTTAGAGCAGGTCAGATAGGTATGAAGTCAAACAGCGGACTATTCTGATTTGCATCCAAATTGGCACATTGGTAGAACATGACCGACTTATCACGCTCATAAAATTTTACAGTCGCACATTCAAAATCAAAGGATTTAGAGCAGGTCATAGGTTTAAGGTCAAACAGCGGACAATTCGAATTTGCATGAAAGTTGGCACACTAGTAGAGAATGGCCTCCTTATTACGCTCATAAAATCTTTGATTCGCACATTTAAAATCAAAGCATTTAGAGCAGGTCAGATAGTTATAAAGTCAAACAGCGGACTATTCTGATTTGCATGCAAATTAGCACATTGGTAGAATATGACCTACTTATAACGCTCATAAAATCTTAGAGTGGTACATTCAAAATCAAAGGATTTAGAGCAGGTTTAAGGTCATGGGTTTAAGGTCAAACAGCGGACAATTCGGATTTGCATGAAAATTGGCACACTGGTAGAAGATGACCTTCTTATTACGCTCATAAAGTCTTAGAATCGCACATTTAAAAGCAAGGGATTTAGAGCAGGTCAGATAGGTTTAAAGTCAAATAATGGACTATTCCGATTTGCATGAAAATTGGCATATTTGTAGAACATGACCTCCTTATCATGCTCATCTTTGAGTCGCACATTCAAAATCAAAGGATTTAGAGCAGGTCATATGTTTAAGGTCAAACAATGGAGTCTACGGATTTGCATGCAAATTGGCTCACATTCACATTCGGCAACACATTCGCGGACTATTTGGATTTGCATGAAAATTAGCACACAATTAGAGCATGACCTCCTTATTACGCTCATAAAATCTTAGAGTCGCACATTCAAAATCAAAAGATTTAGAGCAGGTCAGATAGGTTTAAAGTCACCTTACTTAAAGTGTTTGACCTTAAACCTATGACCTGCTATAAATCCTTTGATTTTGAATGTGTGACTCTAAGATTGTATGAGTGTGATAGGGAGGTCATGCTCTACCTGTGTGCCAATTTTCATGCAAATCGGAATAGTCCGCTGTTTGACCTTAAACCTATGACCTGCTCTAAATCCTTTGATTTTGTATGTGCGACTCTATGATTTAATGAGCGAGATAAGGAAATCATGCTCTATCGGTGTGCCAATTCTTATGCAAATCGGAATAGTCCGCTGTTTGGCCTTAAACCTATGACCTGCTCTAAATCCTTTGATTTTAAATGTGCGACTCTAAGATTTGATGAGCGTGATGAAGAGGTCATGTTCTACCTGTGTGCCATTTTTTTGCAAATCGGAATAGTCCTCTGTATGACTTTAAACCTATCTGACCTGCTCTAAATCCTTTGATTTTGTATTTGCGACTCTAAGATTTTATGAGCGGAGTAAGGAGGCCATACTCTATACCTGTGTGCCAATTTTCATGGAAATCCGATTAGTCTGCGGATGTGTTTCCGAATGTGAATGCGAATGTGAGCTAGTTTGATACGCGTTGTGCGGACGGAGTTCGCCAGGCGCAGCTTCCTGTGCCGAGCCGCGCGCGAATGGAATGGCCCTAACGAACAAGATTACTTTACTAGTAAAGTAATCTTGGAACGGCCTGCCGCCAAAGGCTGGACATTTTTGTAATGGACATATTTGTAATGCTGCATGTGCCTCTCTGTAGCCTCTCTGTATTGACCGTCTTGCGATTGCGCATTCTGCCACCATTGTGTTTTATTGTGCGTGTTTTATACTATAGCGTTGCACATACAAGTGCTATTATGTAATGATGTGGATGCCATAAAAACCATGTAATGGAAGATCCTAATACATTATCTGTATCTGTATCTCAAAGAATACCACACCGCTAAAAAATAACACCGCTTTTGCTGCAAAACATTTCTTGGATTTTCAAAACGTTTGTGACAAACAGTATCCCCATCTCGACTGAGGAGCAAGATTTGCCCTCAGTCACCTTCGGCTGAGACGCCAGTCAACGGCGAGTTGAATCAATAATATAAACGGATGTCCGTGAAGTTAGCCAACAGCCAACAAAACGGAAATTTGCAACGACCGAATTTTTCGCCTAAAATACGCATGTAGGTCAAGTCGCATACGAGGATCACAAATCTGATGTTATTTGTAATGCCAAGGTCATAGGTCAAGGACAAATGCGTAAAGAATGTTGTGTACCCTTATGTACCTTCACCATCCGGAACATACCTTTACCATCCTTATGTACCTTACCATCCAGAACGGAGGATCGTAGCCGTAAAGTTCGCAGCGGTAGTAGAAATGCTTGGTTGAGATATGGCCGTTTCCACCACGGCCACGGGGTATTTTGCAGGGCTAAATAAACCACTAAATACTCTACGGCGTAAATCAGTTGTCCGATGTATATACGCCCCGGCGCGCCGTAATTTAGGCAATCTGATTGTTTGGGCAATCTGTAATTGGGCAATATGATATGCACCCGCGCCGGGGCGTATATACAGCGGACAACTGATTTACGCCAGGCGCTCGCTGCGCTGTGGCATTAAAGGAAATAGTTCACCTTCAACATGGGTTTTGAACTGAAATAGCAGTTTTGTAGCCCGTGTTGAGAAATCCTTATCTGGAATTTTTCTTGGCTGAAAAGACTCTCCAGCCGAAGATATTTGACTTTTTGGCGAAGGAATACGGCGCATATATGATGTACCGTACCGTCTGAAAGTGCCAGCACTGCCATGGAGCATGCGCAGACCAACAACGCACACCATAAAATCAATAATTTACAACCTTCTGTCCTGAATTGGCGCGATGTAGGACCATTTTTAAAAAGAAAAAAAGAAACTGTATTAAAAAACATAATAAAATCGTGTTCGGAAAAAAATTCCGAAGGTGAACTATTCTCTTTAAAACGTCATTATCTCCCAAAATACTAAATGAATTTCAGCGAAATTGTATAGGAAGACGTGTAGTTGATGCAGCATAAGGTACTGTAAGCTTCATGTCGATATCTATTATGGTTTGTGAGTTATAGAGCAAATCCGGCAGGGGGCAGATAACCCCCGTAATTACTGTAAAGGTTAGGTCAGGCTCGTTATGTTATAACAATTGTTCCCTGCCACACCTGTAGGTTAGCTATATTGTTATATTTTTCAAGGACGTAAACCCATAGATTGTGTCACCTTATATAAACAGACTAGAAAATCCGTACCAATCTGACTGATATTGGTATTGTAAGATTTTAAATTGCTACGTCTCTGAGCCAGCGAATAGAGGACGGGCGTAGGTTAGCATCAGCGAGAGCGGTCGCGGTACAGGTACGGCCGTGCGTTCACGCAGGGTCAGCCTGAAGGCTGCCCAACTTTCGCTGATCGCTTTCTCTAACGCCCGGGGTCTGCAAAGCGAAAGGTGCGGACCTGGGGAAGTGCGTGAATAGCCGTTAGGGGTGCCACGCCCCACCTGTGAACTGAGCTCAGGACGGTAGGAGAGGGAGACGGGGCATTCTGTACAGCGGTGTGGTCGGGGCGACACGTTCAGGTTAGTCTCCCACTTCTAAATTAACGCTGCTAACACCCAGGTGTAGCAGAAGTCCCGACGCGAGCCTTGAGTATTTTAGTTTGAGCCGTTCGGCGCAGAGCGTCAAGGCGCGTCCCTAACTCAAGGCTGTCCCATTAACCCACTCATAACGAGGGTGTGCTCCACCGGTTTGGTTAGAATGTGGCTGGAGATCGCATGTCGGATGCGGTATGTATGGAATACGGTATGTATGGTGGAGCCGAGATTGTTCAAATGATGTATGTGTAACCCTCCCCTTCCCAATATATGTGTACTTGGAAAGAACTATTTAATTGAAGGTGCGGAATGCCGGTCTGATCCACGGTGCACGTAGTACGACCTATACGGGATATACGGGCCGCTAGTTTAATACGCCCGGGTGGCAGGCGGGGCATGTTAACGTAATGGGTATTAATGTAACGGAGGGACGGGATCCTGGAGGCTATGCATGGCGACAGCTAACCGGGTTCTCCTACATAAAAATGGTGCATCGGCCGGGAAGACCACTTTCTTTACCTTTGGGGCTATTGTTTCCGCTGGACTTAAACTTCCCACGATCCCCGTAAATGATATTGTCCTGGCTGGGCCGGAGTCGGCGGTGAGTAAACTCCGTAATCGATCGTCGGTCTGTTGGCTCCGCCGGCAGGCTTGAACTTTCCGCATCCGCCGTAAGAGGCATTGTAATCCTGGATGGGCCGGAGTCTGCGGTGAGTCAATTTTGCCGAGTTGCGGTGGGATAATGCTAATGTTAATGAACGTTAATCTTCCGTAATCGTCGGTCTGTTGGCTCGCTGGCAGACTTGAACTTTCCGCGTCCGCCGTAACATGCTCTGTCCTGGATGGGCCGGAGTCTGCGGGGAGTCAAATTTGTCCGAGTTGCGGGGGGATAATGTTTATGCTCACGTTCTTTAATCTGCCGTAACCATCGGACTGTTGGCTCCGCCAGCTAGGCTTGAACTTTCCGCGTCCGCATTAAGAGGTTTTGTCATCCTGGGTGGTCTGGATTTTCAGGGATCAATTTTGGCCAAGGTGAAGTGTTTATAAACGGTCTCCTTTCTAGTGTTTCGATTCAATATCTTGTGTAAATTCGTGTAAACATCTTTCGTCTCGTTCACCCGTGTATCAGACCTATAAATGGCGGGAAGGGGGGACAATTTGTTACCGCAATGAATATGTACGTGCCCATTTGCTGTGTTACAGGTTGGCAGGCATCGGGCGAATCAGCGAGACACCTCTGGGAGAGACGGTCGTTTCGTTGCGGGCCAACCTGTCCGTATCGCCGTCTGGTAGAGGCGACAGAGGGTTCGGACGGTCGTCCGGTGAGTACAGACTACCGTGTGCGCGCAGGGTGAGCAGGGTGCCGTGAGTACCGTGAGGGTATAATTCGCGAATCCAGGAGCGAAGGAGTGGGTGAAAGGTCGGTGTTATTAGCGGAGTGCGAGCCCGTGTGCCGAGCGGTTTGTAAAATTGTGGGGTAAATATTTGAGTCAATAAAGGGAATAAATATGTCGGTTGACGGGAACACTCAGGATACTCAACCAGAGTATAAGAATCCCGATCAAACTGTGTATAGCCGCGCCGGTCCTCCCAAAAACTTAGGGGCTCTGCGGGAGATACCCGTATTTGAAGCTGATATGGATGAGGGAATTAACGTTGGGGATTTCCTGGAGTCTGTACAGAATGCGGCCTATTTGGGCAATTTGAATCATGATGACCTCATGTGTGTCATGCAGATGCGGCTGAGGGGCTCAGCGAAGGGTTATTATCGGACCTTCCTGGCCTCGAAACAGACGGGCCCGGAGGTGTCAGCGTTGGGATTGTTATGGCCTGCGTTCAAACAAGGGCTAAGGGATCGCTTCCACAAGACCACGGACTCGGTAGCGCATCTCATGCAGCTGACTCGCTGTCAACAAGGTGACGCCGAATTGGTACGTGATTATGCCCATAGGGTGAAGATTCTGGCCTACAAGACCTGGCCGCAATTCACTCAGTCACAAGACGAGCCGACCCGCCTCATGGGGATGAGCCTCATCTACCAACATTTTTTAAAGGGACTGAAGCCGGCCAACATTGAACGTATACATTTGAAAGAAATCAGGGAAATGGAGGCGGCAGTTCTAGAGTTAACTAACAAAGAGACCTTTCATGAGCTACAGCGTGCCGGGGGCCGGGTGATGCGGGTGAATCAGGTGGGGGAGAGGGAGGCGACCGATCAGTTACGAGGGGAGATGAAGGAACTCAAGGAGACGGTTTCGGCCCACATGGCTGAGACGGCCGAGCTGCTGCTGGCGCACGCCTATGTGACGCCGCTGGCTCAGATGCCGGGAGAGGAGTCTGGGGCGTACCGACCATACGTCATGGATTCCGCGGGGCCGGAGCCAATCAATGCGATTGGATACCAGCCCCGTCTCCCTCAGTACCCAATTCTGAGGGCGCCGGGACCCAGGTTCCCAGGGCCCAGGCCGCCAAGGCCAGCCGGACTGGGGAGGGCGCCGGTCGCGTGCTTTCACTGTCGCGGCCCTCACTACAGGAGTGACTGTCCGGCTCTGGCCGGCATGACCCGCGGCTATCACATGGGATATGGCGCGCCGCGTGCGCCCGCCCTGCAGCAGTACCGGCCCGGGTGGGTGCGACCCAATTACACGGGCGGCTGGCCGGCTCGGCCGAACGGGCCGCGTCAGAGCGCCGGAAATGTGCCGCCCACGCAGGCTTTAAACTGGTAAGACCAACCGGGCGCATGCCCGACCGGTTGGTCGGAGAGGGTGACAGGGCGGAGAGGGATGACGTCATCTCGGTGAACAGCCTGATAGAGAAGGGGACCGAGTTGCCACACCTGAAAGTGAAAGTAGGAGGGAGGGAGTTATCAGCGCTGGTAGACTCGGGGTCGGCCGCCACACTAATGTCCGCATTAGTGTGGGAGCGAAAGCTGGACCGGCCCTCCCTAGAAGCCGGAGGAGGCGTACGGCTCCGCTCTGTCACCGGAGGAATGTTACACAATTTGGGACGAATAGAGGTGCATATCGAAGTGGGGCACACAATCATAACGCAGACAGCCAATGTTATCGAGGGGCTGCCGTATGACATACTGCTGGGGATCGACTTCATCCGATCATCCCGGATGGTGTTTAATGCAGCCGAGGGGTATGTGCAAGTCGGGGGCAGCTGTGTCCCGTTTGCCTCATCATGTCGGCTGTATAATGGACCCCGGGTGGTCAGCCTGCCCCAGGCGGTGAAGGTACCCGCCGGCCAGGTCACCGAGGTCGCGGTCAGGGTGGATGCTTTTGGGAGGGAGCAGGCCGAGAGGCTAATAGAGTTCACGCCAGTGCCTCCGGATGATACTCCGTTTCCACAGCTGGAGGTACCGGAGGTGATGGCAGAGACCAGTAGAACGGGTCACTTTAGAGTCACGATCTGTAATCCATCGGAAGTAGATGTGACGCTGCCCGCCGGCTATGTGATGGGCCAAAGCACATTGTACGAGGGAATGGTCGCGACGGTGCAGTTGCTCACACTAACAGTCGCGGAGGGTGCTGAATCAGCGGATACGGACCGGTGGGCCGGGCGTTGGCCCAGCCGGCGGGCCTTTTTAGATCAGTTCCCACTGGACCATATGAAAGGAGGTCTGCGGGACAGGGTGGAGGCTCTGCTATGCCGGTACGAGTCTATATTCGCCAGCCATGACTATGACCTGGGGCGCATACAAATCGCGGCCCACACGATCCGTTTAAAGCCTGGGGCGGAGCCGGTGCATTCACGGCCCTACCACTGTTCCGAGCACCAGAGACAGGAGCTGCGGCGACAACTAGAGGAAATGTTACAGCATGATCTGATCGAGCCGGCGTATGACGGGTTTACCTCGCCTTGCATACTGGTCAAAAAGCCAAACGCCAAGTCGGAAACAGACGCGTGGCGCCTCTGTCAAGCATTTGTGAAGCTTAATTCCGTCACTGAAACGCTGAGCTATCCACTACCAAACATGCAGCGTATGCTGGAGGAGCTGGGACGAAACCGGGGCTACGTCAGCTCTATGGACATGACCAAGAGTTTTTATCAGATACGAGTGCTGCCCGAGTGTGCCAAGCTGGCCGGCTTTACCACCCCATTCGGCCAGTTCCAACCCAAGGTGATGCTAATGGGTCTGAAAATAGCAGCATGAGTCTGCAGCGGGTAGTGGAATAGCAGCATGAGTCTGCAGCGGGTAGTGGATGCGGTGTACAGCTGGCCACAGGCAAAGTGCACTGTTATTTGGATGACCTCATTTGCAGCACCTCCAGTGAGGAGGAGCACCTCGAAATCCTGGAGTCCGTGTTTCAGCGGGCCAAGACGCACGATGTGCGATACAAGCCCAGCAAAACACGGCTGCTCTATCGGTCAGTAAAGCTCCTGGGTCACACGGTATCACCGGAGGGTATACACGTGGACGACAGCAAAACAAGTGCCATCGCCCAGATAGCGGAGCCGACTACTAAGACGGAGGTGCGATCATTCATCGGCATGGCCAATTTCTATAAGCGTTTCGTGCCAGGGTTCGCGAAGCTGGCCCAGCCGCAGCTGAATCTGTTGAAAAAGAACGTATGAGTAAGAGCGAACGTCTTCACCCGCGAGTGCAGAGAGTCTTTTGAGGCGTTGAAACGCTGTCTGTGTGAAAGCCCGGTGCTTAGATATCCCGATTTTTCCGGCAAATATCCATTTCATGTCTACACCGATGCCAGTTCACGAGCACTAGGAGCGGCTCTCCATCAAGAGTTCGAAGACGGCTCACATCCGGTGGCATGCCGGGTGTTAACGCCATCGGAGCTACCCCAGCCAATCTTGGTGAAGGAGAGTTTAGCTGTGGTGTTTGCGGTCTGCGAGAAATTCTTCTATTATCTGGACGGCCGACATTTCACCCTCACTACAGACAATGGTACACTGCGATATCTCCTTCAGGCAACAAAAGAGCCGAAAGGATCCTCACGCCTGGTGAGGGATGCAATGCGGCTGCTTGATTTTGACTTCGAAGTGCGGCACCGACCAGGCCCCGAGATTCCGCACGCGGACGGGTTAAGCCGCCTCCCACGGAAGGAGATGATGAGTCCGATGAGGTCAATGTGGAAATAGATATAGACACACGCTCCCGTCCGGTGTGAGCGGTGCTGGAAATGGGAATGGAAGCATTCACTGGAGCGGAGCTGCGAGCAGCGCAACTGAGAGATGAGCAACTGGGGCCGATCATACGTCATCTCGAGGGGGAAACGGAGGCGAGAGGACCCATTCGGTTCAAACGTCACATGATAAATGAAAATGGGGTGTTACTAAAACACGACAGAAAATACAAAAAGGCAGTGGTAACCTCATTGGGATATGTATGCGCCATCATGCCAGTTCGCCATAAATAACTCTGTGCACAGCGCTACCAAACACACGCCGTACTACCTGGTGCATGGGCGGGCGGCTCGTCTGCCGACCGAGGCCCTGATGGGAGTCGAGGAGCCGGTGCAGTGGAGAGACTATCATGAATATGTGGAGCAGCTGCTGCAAAGCACCCAGCGGGCATTCGCAGAGGTCAAAGTCAATGTGCAAAAGGCGAGGAGGGCGAACCAAGTCAGGGTGAACGACCGGGCCCGCCTGCGCAAACTGAGCGTGGAAGATGAGGTGCTGTTACACAGTCCTCAAACTAAACCAGGGGAAAGTAGGAAGCTCGCTAGCCAATGGAAATCAGGGTATAGAGTGGTCGATAAGTTCGGCAGGTGAATTATTATATCGAACACAACCAAACTCAAAAGCGGCAGTTGGTGCACATTGACCGTCTCAAGCTGCGAAGGGCGCGTGAGGAGGGACGGCACGCGCGACGCGGCTCAAGGCTGAGCGGTACGCCGCCGGTGACAGTGCGTGAGGAGGAAGAGGGCTGGTATGACGCACAGCCGCCGAGCCCGAGGGAGGAAGAGGATCCCTCGCCGGCCGGTCTCACGCCAGTGGCCATTAACTCGCCGGCCGCCTCCGCGGAGCCAGCCGTCCGTGACGGTACGCGCGCCGGTGGGCGGGTCATCTACCGTGGGACGGCGAGACCGAGCGGTGAGGCGCGGCCGACCCAGCGGGAGGGAGAGCGGGCCGAGGCAGGAGAGAGCAGGGGTTCACACCGATCCACGCATTCCGATACTACGACGCCCGAGCCGGCCAGTGGTACAGCTAGTAGTACCGGGTCGGAAAGTGGGTCAGAGCATAGCAGTTCGGGAGTAGGGTCGTCGACCGAGGACGAGGACGGGTCGTATCACCGTTATGCCCGCATAACGGCTCCCATGGGTTCCGCCCGGGCCGTGCCCGCCGGCCGCCGGACAGGTACTCGCCGCCATAAAACGAAAATAGCCAGTCGTTGCCTGAGGTGGGAAGGCGACGGAGCGGCTCTCAGCCGAAACAGTGGTACGAGCAGCAAATATAACTCAAATTGTTTAGAACGGGACTTAACATGAAGGGTAACGCGATTTGGGGCGTTTTAACGATGGGGGTGTTGGGGGTTGTCATGGGAGGGGAGGAGGTGCTGCACCGCCCCGGAGCCTTGATCGTACGTCGTGAAACGGTGAGTTTGGCTGGTAGTGATCCATTACCCTTTTGGAGTATACGGCCGAGCTCAGAGTGTTGCTGGATGAGGAACTGGATCGGGCCAATCAGCTAATAAGGGGTAAAGTATCCTTGTCACTAATCACCCCCTCGGAATCCAGGCAGGTGATGGAGGATGCCAGGAGCCTTCTGCCTTCAACCTATTCATTTTCGGCCAGCCCTACCGAGATGGCATTATCGTTGGCATCTGCCTCCATTACAGTTATTACGAAGGGAGAGGTGAACCCCTATTACGGCGTGCTGGAGTTTCCCATTCATCGGGAGATGTATCACCTTTATGAAGTGCACGCGGTACGGGTGGTTCCAGGTAATGGAGAGGAGCCGACAATAATGGGCCAGTATGACATTAATAAACCCCTCTTGGCCGTATCGGGAAACAACTATTTCGAACTGATTCCCGGTAAATTGCAAGACTGTCTTTCTGGCCATTTAACTACCCTGAGTGATCGACATAGGCATTTATGCACCAATGTCACCAGTGTGTCAGTATATAAAGACAGTCGGCCGACGAGCAACTGTGCCGCGGCCATTTATTTCAATAGCAGTTATATACCCGATTTGTGTCCTCAATCAGCTACGCTAGCAAATAGTACGATATTCTCGCACCTACAGCAAAACCAGTGGTCATATAGCAGCCCAAATCCATTGCACATGTTACGTGTCTTTTGTCCGCCACTCGGAGAAGAGACTCACAGTAGTGTGTCCCTCCATCCGAATGGTGGGCTAATTCAGACTCCCGAGGGATGCAGCGGCATTTATGGTACCGAGTTCCTGCCGGCCACACTCAATATACGAGCGCAGTTTCGTGTGAGCGTGCCGGTGCACTGACCTTTTCCCCGGTTGGACGCCGACCATTGGCAGCCCATTACCACCGGTATACCTGTGAATTATGAGCTACAGAGGAGAGTACAAGAATCCCTTAGAAATTCCACGCGGCTCAGCATGCCTCTTAATGCCTCACGCGGCCACGCGGCCAGCATGCCTCAGTATAAGATTCAACTAGACGATATTCAGGCCGAGTTGACTCGTAACAAATTTCAGAAAGTATATCACTCTCCTTTGTTTGCTCCTACTCTGAGTGTTGCCACGGGTATATTGGTGGTGATCGGTATGTTAGTGGGCATGGCAGTGTGCCGCAGGAGGGCCAGACGGGGTGCTGTTCGGGAAACCGTGGTCCGGTCCAGCGGTGTTGTGGCGATCGCACCGCCCGACAGGATAATCCTGCCGGCCGTGATGGGTCCCGCCGGCTCTACCCCGTTTCCTCTGCCACCGGTCAGGCGTCCACTGCCGGCTCCCCCCGTCTCCATTCGGGAGATAGACGAGGACGAGCCGGAAGAGGAAATGCCCCTCCACTCGCGTAGGTCATGGCGGACTCGTCACCGACTCCGTTAGCGTCTTACCAAAGCAATTTCAGTCCAGCACCCGCCATCGTTCCACAAAACACGCGGTTTAGGTAGAAACGACATTATATTATTTTTGACAACGTAAAATGAATTAACATATTGCGGGTACGATCGGAGAGCTGATGAGCAGCTGACGCTGGGCTATGGCGCGCGGCGCAGGGCCGGCTCTTACTCGGCCGGCTGTAGGGATAGCGCGGCCTGCAGTCGGTTTAGGGCTCGCTCAGCAAAAGCGGTGTGGTTGGCGAGTGTCGCCTCCACGTCGGCCCAACCAGCATGCAGCTCGCGGAGCTTGGGGAGGAAGGCGCCGTCCAAGGCCACGAGCTGGGCAGCCAACACATCGAGGGCGGAAGGCGTGGCGCTCGCCAGTTGATCGATCTGCGGGAAGAGAGAGAAGGGGGTAAATATTAGTGATGTCGAGTGGGTACAAATCCGGGAAAGTTACAGAGCACGATTGGACCGGGAAGGTCCGCCACATGAGAGAGAACGCTTTTGATCGAGATGAGAACTGCATAATCGTCGGGTGTGACAAGGGGAAGGGTCGTGCACGGGTGTCAAGTAGCCGGTAGATCGAAAGATGATTGGCACCGAGTAATTACGGGAGATGAGCAACTACGTGAGATGGAGAATAATCATAGGAAATGTTGACTCACCTGGGGCGCCATCTTTTCCAGTCGGAGAACACGGTGCCCACAGTCGGAGCGCCAGCACAAACAAAAGCACAGTGATGATTATCAGGCATGAGGTGCCGATCCGGCAATCGCAAATAATGCGATGTTAGGTCGCCCGGTGCGGGGGGACGAATGGGACGTGGCCATGTCCGTCTGGAATCGGATACATGCTTCGCCTGTCGCACACGTGTGTGCGGAGGGCCGCTTGACGACACCCCATAAAACTGACCCTAGTTCGGCGCGGCTACCGGGACGGGGAGACAGCTCCGCACCGTCGGACGGAGGGGCAGGAATGCGGACAAGGGGAGGGGGCGCAATACAGTTCTGGGGTAGGGGAGGGGAATAGGCGAGGGAGCCGGGGCGCGAGTTTCCGAAGTCCCACACTATTCAGATCTCTGGCCTCCTATTGGTGTGGAATGACGTCACCTTAACGTGACGTCATTCCCTGGCAATGACGGGCCAATGACAGCGCTCTTCCAAGGTCACCATAACGCTACGTTCTCCTAACGGTAATAATTGACACTATATGAGTAATTTATTTAGTTGCTTACCAAGCATGAAATACTTCACATATTATTATCAAATATTTTAAATGTAATGTGTAGGTATTTTTACAAAAGGCAATAAATAAACCACGCACACTGGAAGGTGAAGGGGTCTGAGAATTACGCGTCCTGGAAGGGGGGAAGTCGCCCCCTGATATCTCAGCTCCTATAAGACCTAAATTTGGGAGGTAGGAGGGGGCTGTAGAGAACTATATTATGTGCAATTTTCATGCCCCTAGGCATGACACTTGGTCTTCAAGGTCAAATGACATCATCAAATATCAGATAGATAGTTACAAAGCGGCGTGTTTGGCCAACTCTTCGCCTAAAATTTTCATTTTTAAGTTTGATGACCAGTGGTGTCTACACTATCTATCTGAGCTCAAAACTGAGTATATCAATGCGAAAGTGCGTTCCAAGAGCTTTTGAGTGTTTTTTTGTTCGGTTTGTTCCTACCCGAAGAAGTTCATATTTGGGGAAAATTTACATTTGATGATGTCATTTGACCTTGAAGACCAAGTGTCATGCCTAGGGGCATGAAAATTGCACATAATAGAGTTCTCTACAGCCCCCTCCTACCTCCCAAATTTAGTTATTCTAGGTCTTATAGGAGCTGAGATATCAGGGGGCGACTTCCCCTTCCAGGACGCGTAATTCTCAGACCCCTTCACCTTCCAGTGTGCGTACTGCGTGGTGAACGGAGAATCCACGTGACTGACCTGTTCATTACACATTATCATTGACTTTTTGCATGCTCTCTAATGGCTGTTTGTGCGTTCCGCTACGCCAATCGATTCCGAAGAATTTGAAGGAAAAAAGAGAAAAAGAGCTCGCTAAAATTAGAACCCATCAACTATGGACAACACAACGACCGAGTTTATCTTTGCTAACTTAAAAGCCTGTTAATATGGGCGGCCTGCCGTCAACGCAGCGCGGTGACGTCACCCGTTTGAGCCAGATCTGAATAGTGTGGGACTTCGGAAACTCGCAGCCGGGGCGGCTGAACCGCTGTGTTTGGGATAGCAGGGGCACGGGGTATGGAGTAATGGGTGTGTGGGACGGACTAGGGTAAGGTCAGTAATGTTAAACGTGGGTGTTTAATAGCGGGAGGATGAAGCGTGGAAAGGGGCAATTAGGGCCGAGACAGCCCGAGCAACGGGTCCTGAGAGCGGTCCATCAGTGGCGCGCGCGCGTGTGTGTGTGTGTGTGTATGTGTGTGTGTGTGTGAGTGTGTCTCTGCTCGGTGGCTTGAGGTCGGCCACGAGCGTTATTCAGTATGCATGCGAGAAGGTGTGTGGGGGCCGGAGAGGATGTTGGTAGAAATGAAGGCATGAGGCATGAAGAGTTGACGGAACCGACGCCGTAAAAGACAAAAGACGTATAAGGTCCGGAGGGGTGACGGAGGCATGCGACTTAAGCATGCCTAACTAGCGGAGGGGTGTAGGCCGTCTGGTTTTAGGTTTCCGCTCCGCAGGGAAGTCGGCATGGGGTGAAGGTCGGGGGATTGGTTTCATCTATCACTAATGCAGTACAAGTCCCCAATTTTAGCCTCAGACGGCCGATAGTACTCGGGATCTTCAATCTCATCACGAACGGGGGAGGGTACATAAGGAGAGGTAGGCTAGGTGGAGGAGGTGAAAGTGGATATGTGGAGATCAACAACTGACGAGGGATGGAGTATGTGACGTGGGGTAGGGTAAAGTGACGCGTGTAAAGTTAGCAGCAGTTCGATATTCGGATATTCAGCAGATATTCGAAAATCGACGACCCCTTCGATTCCGCTCAAATTTTGCACACAGGTAGCCAATGGCCTCCTGAACATCCCCCGGTAAAGTGTGGGTAACGAGTAATGAGTGACGATGTGCGAGGTGCTCGGAACGCATGTCAATGTGCGGTATGGGGAGGTGCTCGGAACGCATGTCAATGTGCGGTATGGGGAGGTGCTCGGAACGCATGTCAATGTGCGGTATGGGGAGGTGCTCGGAACGCATGTCAATGTGCGGTATGGGGAGGTGCTCGGAACGCATGTCAATGTGCGGTATGGGGAGGTGCTCGGAACGCATGTCAATGTGCGGTATGGGGAGGTGCTCGGAACGCATGCCAATGTGCGGTATGGGCGGTGGTAGCGCGCGAGGGCTGATGCGAGTGTCAAGTGTGTAGGAGTAGTGTAGCTGGGTGTGTGCGTGTGTGTGTGTATGTCTATATATTTGTTTGTATGCAAGGAGCCGCTACCACGGAGGTGGGCCTCACTGCAGCCGCGGCAACGGCGAAGGCGGCTGCGGAGGCGGTGTCAGCAGCTGAGGCCGTGGAAGGCGGCTGCGGAGGCGGTGTCAGCAGCTGAGGCCGTGGAAGGCGGCTGCGGAGGCGGTGTCAGCAGCTGAGGCCGTGGAAGGCGGCTGCGGAGGCGGTGTCAGCAGCTGAGGCCGTGGAAGGCGGCTGCGGAGGCGGTGTCAGCAGCTGAGGCCGTGGAAGGCGGCTGCGGAGGCGGTGTCAGCAGCTGAGGCCGTGGAAGGCGGCTGCGGAGGCGGTGTCAGCAGCTGAGGCTGTGGGGGCAGAAGCGGCAGCGCCGGCAACGGCAGCAGTTTCGGCAGCCAGAGCAGGGCGGTTTCCGCAAGCCAGGGGGTATGTTGGTAGCGGCTGCCGCCAATTGCAGCATAGCTACCGGCTTCGCGGTTGCCGAGACCGCCGGCTCTGAAGAACAGGAGGCGGTGGCAGCAACAACGACGGCAGCACTAGCAGCCGTAGGAGCGGCTGCATCGTGCTGGGCGGTCTCCGCGGATACCGGGCCGGGGCGGCCGGGGCTGTCGCCAATGGCGGCGCTGCTGCCGGCCCCGCAGTGGCCGAGACCGTCGGTACCGGAGAGGCAGCATCGGCACCCGCAGCAGCAGCCGCAGCAGCAGCAGCAGCAGCAACGGAAGCCGCGTCAGCAGCTGCATCAGTCGCGGAAGCGGCAGCAGTTGCTGCAACTAGGATGGCCCCTACAGCTGCCGGGACAGCGGTGACGAGGATGGTCAGACGCTGTGGTTCCGCAAATGGCCGCAGCGACAGCACCAGCAGTCGTAGCAGCACCGACGGATGCGGCAACGCGGCGGCGGGGCAGCGGTTGTCGCCACGCGCAGCGCCGCTGCGGCGCCGTGGTACACGGGGTCGCTACCGCAGCAGACATGAAAGAATGGAGAGAGGGTGCGGCATGTGAGATCGGGCGAGAGAAGCGGTGATACCACGAGTACTGAGGTGTTCAGACGAGCGAGAGGAGCGGAGTGATGAGCTGCGTGAAGAAGGATGGGGGAGTAATGACTGATGGGGTGATGTGGGGTACCAGCAAGCAAGAAGGCGAGGGGCCAGATGGAGTGCATGTGTCGTGCCTGGATGTAAATGTGATTAGGCGTATTGGGTGCTGATGTTTAGATGCGGGGAGCACGTGCCCTATTCCACCCTCCCCGGGAGTAAGGGAATTTTGTCCCGGCCGTCTGAGGAGGGGTATATTATGTAAGATTTTAAATTGCTACGTTTCTGAGCCAGCGAATAGAGAGGACGGGCGCAGGTTACCATCAGCGGGAGCGGGAGCGGTACAGGTATACGGCCGTGCGTTCACGCAGGGTCAGCCTGAAGGCTGCCCAACTTTCGCTGATCGCTTTCTCTAACGCCCGGGGTCTGCAAAGCGAAAGGTGAGGACCTGGGGAAGTGCGTGGAATAGCCGTTAGGGGTGCCACGCCCCACCTGTGAGCTGAGCTCAGGACGGTAGGAGAGAGAGAGACGGGGCATTCTGTACAGCGGTGTGGTCGTGGCGACACGTTCAGGTTAGTCTCCCACTTCTAAACTAACGCTGCTAACACCCAGGTGTAGCAGAAGTCCCGACGCGAGCCTTGAGCACTTTAGTTTGAGCCGTTCGGCGCAGAGCGTCTAGGCGCGCCCCTAACTCAAGGCTGTCCCATTAACCCACTCATAACGAGGGCGTGCTCCACCGGTTTGGTTAGAATGTGGCTGGAGATCGCATGTCGGATGTGGTATGTATGGAATACGGTATGTATGGTGGAGCCGAGATTATTCAAATGATGTATGTGTAACCCTCCCCTTCTCAATATATGTGTACTTGGAAATAATACTATTTAATTGAAGCTACGGAATGCCGGTCTGATCCTCGGTGCACGTAGTACGACCTATACGGGATATACGGGCCGCTAGTTTAATACACCCGGGTGGCAGGCGGGTCATGTTAACGTAATGGGTATTAATGTAACGGAGGGACGGGATGCTGGAGGCTATGCATGGCCGACAGCTAACCGGGTTCTCTTACAGTATTACTTAGGTTTTGAGACACCATTATGAGTAGTACCAGTGGCGGCGGATCGTATTTTCGGATGGTGGGCAAAGAGACACAGAGGGTCCCCTCGGCAAAAGGGCCCCCTCCCACGGCCAAAGGCCCCCTAAACAAAACGTGAAATGGTATCTCCTCGGATTTAGGCCACTATATTTTACGGAGGCGGTGTCAGCAGCTGAGGCCGTGTGGGCAGAAGCGGCAGCAGTTTCGGCAACCAGAGCAGGGCGGTTTACGCAAGTTGGTAGCGGCTGCCGCCAATTGCAGCATAGCTACCGGCTTCGCGGTTGCCGAGACCGCCGGCTCTGAAGAACAGGAGGCGGAGGGCCTCTAAATGGTCGCAAAAAGAACGTCGGACAGGCCAATGTTGAAGTCTCAGGCCTTCTGAGGGCCCCCTTATGGCCTACCGAGGGTCCCCCTCAGGCCGACTAAGGGCCTTCTGTCGGCCTTAGAAGGCTCATCAGGCTGGCTGGGGGCACATCGAGGCCCTGTGTCATTTTTTAGGTGAAAAGGAAAAATCGAACCAACTTCTTGGAGTATGGATTTCCTAGTCTCTTACAAATTTATGGGGGAGGAAAAAATAATATGTTTCCCTCCCCCCCAAAAAAACTTCTTGAGTGGGCGGGCAGCTTCCTCCTCTACCCCCCCCCCCCCCACCCCGGCCCCCTTATCCACCGCCACTGAGTAGTACCTACTGCTACTGGTCCTGTGCTATGGGTGGCTTGCACTAATGAACACAAATTGCCAAGTGTCTAGTAATTACTATACAATAAATGCTAATAATGTGACTGAGTTACAGGACATAGCAAAGATGCCTTTTTGCGCCGTCGGGGGTGCAGCAACGACTCACATGCCAAAAAGTTGATCAAGATCACGATTCAGATCCTATACCATTTTCATAAATTTCCCGAAGATTCGCCTCCAAGAAAAGTCTAGGGGGTGCTAGGGAGCCCCAAGCCACCCCCCCCCCCCCCCCCGAGCCCAGGTCGCGCCCATGTCGCGCCCACCAAGCGCGCGTAGGGCGCAACTTTTTGTATGTGGCGCTCCACCCCCTGACCGAAATATTGGATCCGCGCCTGTACTATGTCACAAGAAGGAATAGCAATGCCAAACAAATACAATATATTTGATGAGGTTTATGTCTCCCTAGGAAATTCATTGCGATACATTGGCATTTTCCACGCCGGGTAATGACATCAAAGATACACTTATCATTAATTCGAGCGGCGGTCGGCCGGGGCGGCCGTACCTAATCGTTGAACTTTGCGCAGATATAACAGCAAATATTGGTCGGATTGCATTGTTTTTAGCGGTATTTGGCAGAGAGGTTGATTTGTGACATATTACATATGATAAGTTTTGCAATCGACCGGTAAACAAAGAAACTAAGCGCGATCTAAGCTTCAGGCATGCGCGCACTAATGTTGTGTTCGGCGTCCGGCCGGCCGCGTCCCCCGCCTCTACGTCAGAGCGACTCCTGGGTCGCGCTACTAAATTAGTGTTTGTCACCACTTTTTCGGCCGGAGTGTTCTACCTGGTTTATACCTACAGCCTTGGATCTGACCCAGGGCACTATACACTCCTGCTCTAAATCCTTTGATTTTGAATGTGCGACTCTAATATTTAATGTACGTAATAAAAAGGTTGTGATCTACATGTGTGCCAATTTCCATGCAAATCCGAATAGTCCGCGCAGGACACTATACACTAGTCCGCGTATGTGTTGCCGAATGTGAATGCGAGCCAATTTGCATGCAAATCCGAATAGTCGGCTGTTTGACCTTAAACCTATGACCTGCTCTAAATCCTTTCATTTTAAATGTGTGACTAAGGTTGTATGAGCGTGATAAGGAGGTTATGTGCTACCATTGTGCTAATTTTCATGCAAATCACAATAGTCCTGTGTTTGACTTTAAACCTATCTTGATCTGACCATAGGCATAGGAACGGGGGGCAGCCGCCCCCCCCCCAACATTGTGGATTTTAACATTATGCCTATGGGTGTTGCATGGAAAGAATCAACTTGAGAATGCCTCCTGCCCCCCCCCCCCCCAAACAAAAAAAAATCAACATAGTTCCTACGCCCCTGTATCTGACCTCTAAATGCTTTGATTTTGAATGTGCCACTCTGATTTTATGAGCGTGATAAGTAGGTCATGTTCTACCTGTTTGCCAATTTTCATGCTAATCCAAATAGTCATTAGTCTGTGAATGTGTTTCTGAATGTGAATGTGAGTGTGAGCTAGTTTGGCATGCATGAATCAAACCATATTTTTATTGTTTCATTTTTGTTTGTATTGAATGTGGTAAATGATTGTGATGATGAAATGACATTTTCATGCTAGTTGGTGGGTTATTTTGGTACAGTGTATGATGTCAAGAATTTTAACTGATTGTGTTCCACATTTCAGACCAACTGCTAGAATCTGTAACCACATCACCACAATGATTCGGATCTCTGGCTCATTTCTAATAAAGCCAGCCCAGCGATGGAATGTCACTCATCAACTTTGTGCCAGTTTTACTAGGTATGTCACACAAGCTAAGACACTCTACCAGTGGTAAGGTACCATACAATGGGGTTACTCACAGTAAATATAATACTGGGGCTACTCTTGTTCTGGAATATCTAAAGAAAGTAAGGCCAAACAAGGCAGAAGGACCTGATGAAATCCATCCTAGACTTTTAAGAGAATCTGAAAGGGAGTTGTCAGTTCCATTAGCCATAATATTTTATAAATCACTCACAGATACTAAAATTCCATTTGATTGGAAAAGAGCAAATGTTGTTCCTATTCATAAAAAGGGAGATAGAAGTAAAGAGGAAAACTATAGACCAGTTAGTCTTACCTCATTAGTCTGCAAGGTGCTTGAATCAATCATCAAAGATAAGATTGTTGAATTCTTGGAGGAAAATGAACTCATCAAGGATACACAGCATGGCTTTAGGAAGGGCCGTTCTTGTTTAACTAATCTTCTGGAGTTTTTGGATGTTGTAACAGATAGCTTTGATCAGGGTAAACAGCTAGATGTAGCTTTTCTTGATTTCAGAAAAGCATTTGACAAAGTCCCCCATACAAGACTGGGTTGTAACTTAACATTCATGGGATCAGGGGCAAGAGTCTGGATTGGATAGAAATGTGGCTTTCAGGACGCCAGCAAAGGGTTATATTGAATGGGTGCAAATCACAATGGAAGGAGGTTCTCAGTGGGGTTCCACAGGGCTCAGTCTTGGGGCCATTGCTTTAAAAAAAATAATATTTGTGAATGCAATTGAGAACAGTATAGACAGCAAAGTCTTTAAATTTGCAGACGATCTAAAAGTTGTTAGGATTATTAGAGGAAAACATGATCAGGATGTTTTTCAATCAGATCTGGACAGGCTAGTTGAGTGGTCTGAAGCATGGCAGATGAAATTCAATTTGAGTAAATGTAAGATTATGCATGCTGGACAGGATAACAGTAAACATAGGTATGAAATGGGTGAGCAGAAAATGATTGAAAAGGAAAGAGATTTAGGTGTCATGGTAAACAATAGACTATCAGCGTCAGACCAGGTTGTAGAAGCTAGGAAAAAGGCACTTAGAATGCTAGGGGCCATTAACAGAAATGTTTCCTACAAGAGTGAAAAGGTAATAACAAAACTGTATTGTGCATACGTTAGACCACATTTGGAGTATTGTGTACAAGCCTGAGGCCTGTTCACGGGGTCTGCGGCCGCCGCGGCCAAAAGGGCGGGGCTTAATCGTCAGCCAATCACGGAAGAGCAGATCCGGGAGGAGAGACTCTCCGTTCTGCGGCTCCTGCGGTTGCTCGGGAGCAGCCGCAAAATAACTTCGACATAAATTGCGCGCGTCTGACAAAAAGGTTGCACACTGTTTTGTTGATATCGCAGCTCACTGGCGGTTGTTTGACCAAACATGACAACTCGTAGTGACTTGTAGATATTCATGTAGTTGAGTGGTTTTGAAAAACTTTAAGGGTTTTCATAAAATTGCCTATTCGTTGCGAACGCTACACGCGCCATTTATCGGACGCCATCAGCGGCCGCAAAAATGTTTAAAGTTGTTCAAATTAAGCTCCGCCTCCTGGCCGCGGGAGCCGCGGCGGCCGCAGACCCCGTGAACAGGCCTCTGGATATACGAAGTGATGGGTCAATTCAGAAAATTATGCTCTATAGACCAGTGTCAATAATCCCAAATAAGCGATGTGAGTAGGCACACTCCCTTTAAAGAAATTGGGTATGTTTTCACTTAGCTATAGAAGGCTAAGAGGAGATCTAATTGAAGTCTTCAAATTTGTAAATGGTCAGCATTCTGGATATTTAACGGGACTATCCCACCTTAAAGGGACCTTAACCCACCTTAACATTATATTTGAGTTGAGATAGCCATTTGTATGGCTAGGCATTGAAATTAAGTATGGTAGCAGTTAAAACAACCACAATGATCTAATAAAAAAGATATTCGAGTTTTATTTTGACATCTGTAAAAAATAAGGCCCATGTGTATTTGAATAGGGACTCTAAACGGACAGTGTCGTCTCTTTACCCAACTGGTAATGATAGTCAACTTGTTTTAAGGTCAGCCTTGGAATATTTTCGTATTTCATTTCTCGATCCCCGGGTGGTTCGCAATCTAAGCCAATCTAGACACTGGGTGGTTCACTTTTTCTTCGCAATAGATGTCGACAAAAAAAAATGTGCCATATATTTGGCAGCACAAAGGATTTCCCTGTTATTAAAAAAAAAAATGATGTCACCAACCCAACTTTTCGCTTAAAACTAAAAGTTGAATATCTTCCAAGATAAGAAATTTTCGGAAAAAGTTCACGAACATGTTCAGCTGACCTCGCCTGACAGACATACAATTAAGTGTGATTTAACAACTTTCACAAAGGTGGGACAGTCCCTTTAAAGACTTCTCATTCTAGCTTGTGTGCACCACAATTGTCTTGGTCTTATTTTTGTGTTATTAGTTGTAGGGTTGGATAAGTATATATTTTTAGCAAATTAGGGATAATTAAGGTGTATTTAGTATTTAGTTTATTTAAGTGTTTCATTCTAGCTTGTGTGCTCACGCTTAAGATTGTACTCAGCTGTTGTTAGTTTTCTTTGGGGGGGGGGGGGGCAAGTTCCGCCCCTGTAGCTCAGTCGGGAGAGTGCTGGGCTCTTGACCTCACCCGGTGGTGGCAGCCCGGGTTCGAGTCGCTTCGGCGCTCGCTATTTACCCCTGACTGGGATGACCTGCGGCCGGTGGCAGCGGTCGCGTTCAAGGTCAGTTGACGTCAGAGGGCGGGTCGGACCGTGTCCAGGTATGTCGGGCACGTAAAACTTTCGCCTCTAAATTCTGCCGGACACCAGGGATTGCGTGATCGAGTGGTGGGGTTTTACCTGCGCAACAAGCTATGCTTAGCGCGGGTTTTCACCTCGGAAATCCATACATTAAAAACGTTCGGACTAAATTTATTATAAAAAAGAAGAAGAAAAAAGTTGTTTGGTAGCCGTGACGGCAGCAGACTTGTCAATTATTCATATTTGTCATGAGTCGATTCACAGTGATTCACGGACCATAATGAATGATTCGATCATGATTCAATCCCTCAACATTACTGTAATGAATGATTCAGTCATGATTCAACCACTCAGCATAACCATAATTAATGATTCAATCATGATTCAATCACTCAACATTAAAGGGATTGTCCCACCTTTGTGAAAGTTGTCGAATCACACTTAATTGTATGTCTACATGTCAGGCGAAGTCAGCTGAACATGTTCGTGAACTTTTTTTCCGAAAGAAAAAAAATGTTTATCTTGGAAGATATTCAACTTTTAGTTTTAAGCGAAAATTTGGGTTGGGCATTTTTTTTTAAATAACAGGTAAATCCTTTGTGCTGCCAAATATATGGCACAATTTTTTTGTCGACATCTATTGCGAAGAAAAAGCGAACCACCCGGTGTCTAGATTGGCTTAGATTGCGAACCACCCGGGGATCGAGAAATGAAAGACGAAAATATTCCAAGGCTGACTTTAAAACAAGTTGACTATCATTACCAGTTGGGTAAAGAGACGACGCTGCCGGTTTAGAGTCCCTCTTCAAATACACATGGGCCTTATTTTTTACAGATGACAAAATAAAATTCGAATATCTTTTTGATTAGATCATTGTGGTTGTTTTAACTGCTACCATATTTAATTGCAATGCCTAGACATAAAAATGGCTATCTCAACTCAAATATAATGTTAAGGTGGGATAGTCCCTTTAAAGGGACTATCCCACCTTAACACTAGCTTTGAGACCCATCTTGATTAAATAATAATATGACATCACTAAACAGAAAGCCTTGACATGTAGGTAACGCCCAGGAACATGGCGTAGCTGCAGGGGCGGCACCACATATTTTTGTCGGGGGGGGGGGGCTAGTCAAAATTTAGGGGGCCTCCATTTGAGAAGGGGATATAACCTCCATAGGGCTCCTCTCACCTCCCATCTGGCTTCCAGAGCGCCGTTTCTAGACTTCAGGGGCACCTCCAACCTCCACAGGACGCCCTCTGGGGGCCTTTCTGACCTCCAAAGGACCTGCTCTGGCCTCCAGGGTCCCACCTCTGACTAGAGGTAGGAGGTAGACATTTTTGTTCTGGATATTGGTTTACCACCTTGTTTATGTAATATGATCAAATTCTGTGAGAAAAAAGGGGGAATTTTTCCTGCGAAACCCATCAGTACCAACATTTTTCTGTTTTACCCCTACACTCCCCAGACAACCCCATGAATTTGGACAAAATTCAGATCTCAGTTTTGGTGCTAGAGAGCTAATTTTTGGTTTATTGAAAACACAGACCCCAAATTTAGTCTTAAAAAGTGTGCTTAGTTTTGAAATCTCTCAACAACAAAATATCTCAAATTGGCCATATGAGAGTTTGGGAGATATATCGTGCTCAAATCTGTTTTTTTAGATCCTTATAGTCGATTTAGTGGGGGTAGGTAACTTCAAATTGGCCATATCTGACTTTGTTTGGGAGATATAACAATTTTATTACAGCTAATTAAGCTAATTAGTGTATTTAGGTGGTGCTGATGAATTTCGAATTAATACATTATTTTTCTTTCTTTTTTTGTGGGAGGTATGATCAAATGACAGCGAAAAACATGGAATCTGCCATGCACGAGCACAATTGCAAAAGCTGACTCCATACCCCCGACTCCTACTCTGACCTCCTACTCTGACCTCCCATCTGGCTTCCAGATGGCCTCCTGGCCTTCAGACCTCCATAGGACCCCCTCTGGCTTCCAGGGGCCCTTGTGACCTCCGCGATGGGGCCTGCGAGATGGGGCCTCTTTGAAGTATGGAGGGTCCTCCTTAATGACAGGGGGGGGGGGGGGGGGGCAAAAAGATATGTTTGCCCTCTTCCCTGCCCGACGACAGGGAGGGGGGGTGACAGCCCCTCCTGCCATCCCCCCCCCTCGGTGTCGCCGCCCCGGGGCGTAGGTGGCTCTTTACCCGCCTTCCTATTGGAGTCACAACGTAATGGGACTCAGGCAGAATAGTATGATGATCAACAAAAATCCTCCTCCCCAGACAATCCTCCTCCTCCCCAGACACAATCATCCTCCTCCCCAGACACAATCATCCTCCTCCACAGACACAATCATACTCCTCCCCAGACACCATCCTCCTCCTCCACAGACAATCATCCTCCCCAGACACAATATTCCTACTCCCCAGACACAATCCTCCTCCTCCCCAGACACAATCCTCCTCCTCCACAGACTCAATCCTCCTCCCCATACACAATCATCCTCCCCAGACACAATCATCCTCCTCCACAGACACAATCCTCCTCCCCAGACACAATCATCCTCCTCCCCAGACACAATCATCCTCCTCCACAGACACAATCATCCTCCCCAGACACAATCATCCTTCTCCCCAGACACAATCATCCTCCTCCCCAGACACAATCATCCTCCTCCCCAGACACAATCATCCTCCTCCCCAGACACAATCATCCTCCCCATACACAATCCTCCTCCTCCCCAGACACAATCCTCCTCCTCCCCGGATACAATCATCCTCCTCCCCAGACACAATCATCCTCCTCCCCAGACACAATCCTCATCCCCAGACACAATCCTCCTCCTCCCCAGACACAATCCTCCTCCTCCCCAGACACAATCATCTTCCTCCCCAGATACAATCATCATCCTCCCCAGACACAGTCATCCTCCTCCCCAGACACAATCATCATCCTCCCCAGACACAATCATCCTCCTTCCCAGACACAATCATCCTCCTCTCCAGACACAATCATCCTCCTCCCCAGACACACAGACACAATCATCCTGTTCCCCAGACATACAGACACAATCATCCTCCTCCCCAGACACAATCCTCCTCCCCATACACAATCCTCTTCCCCAGACACAATCCTCCTCCTCCCCAGACACAATCCTCCTCCTCCCCAGACAAGTCTCCTTCCCATACACAAGCATCCTCCTCCCCAGACACAATCCTCCTCCTCCCCAGACACACAGACACAATCATCCTCCTCCCCAGACACACAGACACAATCATCCTACTCCCCAGGCACAATCATCCTCCTCCCCATACACAATCATCCTCCCCAGACACAATCCTCCTCCTCCCCAGACACAATCATCCTTCTCCCCAGACACAATATTCCTCCTCCCCAGACACAATCATCCTCCTCCCCAGACACAATCATCCTCCCCATGCACAATCATCCTCCCCAGACACAATCCTCCTCCTCCCCAGACACAATCCTCCTCCTCCCCAGACACAATCATCCTCCCCATACACAATCATCTTCCCCAGACACAATCCTCCTCCTCCCCAGGCACAATCATCCTCCCCAGACACAATCATCCTCCTCCCCAGACACAATCATCCTCCTCCCCAGACACAATCATCCTCCACATACACAATCCTCCTCCCCAGACACAATCCTCCTCCCCAGACACAATCCTCCCCAGACACAATCATCCTCTCCCCCAGACAAATCATCCTCCTCCCCAGTCCCCATACACAATCATCTTCCTCCCCATACACAATCATCCCCCTCCCCAGACACAATCATCCTCCTCCCCATACACAATCAGCCTCCTCCCCAGACACAATCATTATCCTATCCAGACACAATCCTCCTCCTCTCCAGACGCAATCATCCTCCCCAGACACAATCATCCTCCTCCCCATACACAATCCTCCTCCCCAGACACAATCCTCCTCCCCAGACACAATCCTCCTCCTCCCCAGACACAATCATCCTCCCCAGACACAATCCTCCCCCTCCCCAGACACAATCATCCTCCCCAGGCACAATCCTCCTCCTCCCCAGACAAAATCCTCCTCCCCAGACACAATCCTCCCCCTCCCCAGACACAA
>JAXIVJ010007496.1:0-60554 GCA_036785665.1 Chirona hameri | reverse complement strand
ACAGAGACAGAGACAGAGACAGAGACAGAGACAGAGACAGAGACAGAGACAGAGACAGAGACAGAGACAGAGACAGAGACAGAGACAGAGACAGAGACAGAGACAGAGACAGAGACAGAGACAGAGACAGAGACAGAGACAGAGACAGAGACAGAGACAGAGACAGAGACAGAGACAGAGACAGAGACAGAGACAGAGACAGAGACAGAGACAGAGACAGAGACAGAGACAGAGACAGAGACAGAGACAGAGACAGAGACAGAGACAGAGACAGAGACAGAGACAGAGACAGAGACAGAGACAGAGACAGAGACAGAGACAGAGACAGAGACAGAGACAGAGACAGAGACAGAGACAGAGACAGAGACAGAGACAGAGACAGAGACAGAGACAGAGACAGAGACAGAGACAGAGACAGAGACAGAGACAGAGACAGAGACAGAGACAGAGACAGAGACAGAGACAGAGACAGAGACAGAGACAGAGACAGAGACAGAGACAGAGACAGAGACAGAGACAGAGACAGAGACAGAGACAGAGACAGAGACAGAGACAGAGACAGAGACAGAGACAGAGACAGAGACAGAGACAGAGACAGAGACAGAGACAGAGACAGAGACAGAGACAGAGACAGAGACAGAGACAGAGACAGAGACAGAGACAGAGACAGAGACAGAGACAGAGACAGAGACAGAGACAGAGACAGAGACAGAGACAGAGACAGAGACAGAGACAGAGACAGAGACAGAGACAGAGACAGAGACAGAGACAGAGACAGAGACAGAGACAGAGACAGAGACAGAGACAGAGACAGAGACAGAGACAGAGACAGAGACAGAGACAGAGACAGAGACAGAGACAGAGACAGAGACAGAGACAGAGACAGAGACAGAGACAGAGACAGAGACAGAGACAGAGACAGAGACAGAGACAGAGACAGAGACAGAGACAGAGACAGAGACAGAGACAGAGACAGAGACAGAGACAGAGACAGAGACAGAGACAGAGACAGAGACAGAGACAGAGACAGAGACAGAGACAGAGACAGAGACAGAGACAGAGACAGAGACAGAGACAGAGACAGAGACAGAGACAGAGACAGAGACAGAGACAGAGACAGAGACAGAGACAGAGACAGAGACAGAGACAGAGACAGAGACAGAGACAGAGACAGAGACAGAGACAGAGACAGAGACAGAGACAGAGACAGAGACAGAGACAGAGACAGAGACAGAGACAGAGACAGAGACAGAGACAGAGACAGAGACAGAGACAGAGACAGAGACAGAGACAGAGACAGAGACAGAGACAGAGACAGAGACAGAGACAGAGACAGAGACAGAGACAGAGACAGAGACAGAGACAGAGACAGAGACAGAGACAGAGACAGAGACAGAGACAGAGACAGAGACAGAGACAGAGACAGAGACAGAGACAGAGACAGAGACAGAGACAGAGACAGAGACAGAGACAGAGACAGAGACAGAGACAGAGACAGAGACAGAGACAGAGACAGAGACAGAGACAGAGACAGAGACAGAGACAGAGACAGAGACAGAGACAGAGACAGAGACAGAGACAGAGACAGAGACAGAGACAGAGACAGAGACAGAGACAGAGATAGAGATAGAGATAGAGATAGAGATAGAGATAGAGATAGAGATAGAGATAGAGATAGAGATAGAGATAGAGATAGAGATAGAGATAGAGATAGAGATAGAGATAGAGATAGAGATAGAGATAGAGATAGAGATAGAGATAGAGATAGAGATAGAGATAGAGATAGAGATAGAGATAGAGATATAGATATAGATATAGATATAGATATAGATATAGATATAGATATAGATATAGATATAGATATAGATATAGATATAGATATAGATATAGATATAGATATAGATATATATATATATATATATATATATATATATATATATATATATATATATATATATATATATATATATATATATATATATATATATATATTATATATATATATATATATATATATATATATATATATATATATATATATATATATATATATATATATATATATATATATATATATATATATATATATATATATATATATATATATATATATATATATATATATATATACTGTACAAATTCCCCACACATTTTCTTTTCCGCATTTCCCGAAAGCAGAACGACTTTTCCGCGCATAAATGGTCCCTGCGGATCTGGAGGAGCCCGGGGCGAGATGGCTTAGGGAGATGATCCTGGCCTGGTCTCACTAATAGCTGTTCGGTCCAGCAAGTTGGGCACCGCTGGAGCAGCTTCCGGGTGCCGATGTCCGCGTCTTTGCGTTCGCGTCGCTTTTTATGGAACTCGGCAGACTAGCTAAACATGTAGCTTACTTGCATAGGCGTACACAAGGGGGGGGGGGGGCAACGGGGCAATTGCCCCCCCCCCCCGCTGAAGGTCTGTACGTGCCCCCTGTGGTCGAAAAAATATTTTTTTTTAAAGAGAAAAATGGTGAAAATATGCCCTTTTAAAAATATAGTGGGCCAAATCCGGTGAGTTTTTTTTGGGTGGGGGTACTTTATGCCCCCTGAGCAAAAATTGCCCACTACTGGAGCGAATTCTGGGTACGCTACTGACCGCTTGAAAGTTAATACTTGATGAAGGGAATGGGCCCTGGGGCTAGCAATTAGGTACCGCTAAGGAGAGACTGCGAGACAATTAACCCTATTAGTGGCAGGTTCCTGGCTACTATTAGTGGCAGGGGGCGGATTCCCCCCCCCCCCCCCGAAAGCAAACGGCGTTTGATTCCCTTCAACACGATCTACATTGATACAGAAAAACGAAATTTTTGATAGGGGGGCAAAAACTACAAATATTAGAGGTATTTATGATCCAACACAGCTGTCATGTTTATTAACCGATTTTAACGCAACTAATGGGGATCGATAGAGATTGAATTGGGGATTAATATATGACGGTGACTTTTGAAAATGCAAAAATCACCACGTCACTGGCGTCCGTGGTGACCAGTGTCGGCAGAGACGGGTCGTACATCGCCAGAGCGTGGCTCCTCAGGATGCTCTGCCGCGCCGCGTCCATCACTGCCTGCAGGTCAGGGGTCCACAGGTAGGGTGGCGCCCCCTTCCGCAGCAGCTGTCGCAGCGGCTCGACCAGAGTGCTGTAGCCAGGTACGAACTTGCTGTAGAAGCCGAACAGGCCCAGCATGGCCTGCAGCTCCTTCAGCCCAGCCGGTGGTGACAGATCCCTCAGCGCCTGGACCCGGTCTGGGTTGACTGCCACCCCCTGCTTGGAGATGACGAAGCCCAGGAACTCCACTTCCTGCTGTCTCATCTTGCTCTTCTCCATGTTGAGAGTGATGTTGTGCTGCTTCATCCGCTCCATGACCGCGGTGAGTCTGTGGTCGTGCTCACTGGTCGACTTGCCGAAGATGATCACATCATCTAAGTAGACCTGCACTCCGGGCAGACCGAACAGCACTCGCTCCATGACCTTCTGGAAGGCTTGCGGCAGGCTCTTCAGCCCATATGGGCACCTCTTGTACCGCATGAGACCTTGATGAGTGACGAACGTTGTCAGCGACCTCGAGTCAGGGTGGAGGTCCAGCTGGTGGTATGCTGACTTCAGATCCAAGCTGCTGAACAGAGTGGCTCCCTGCAGCTGCTCCAGGATGTCCTGCATGTCCGGAAGTGGATGTCCACTTGCTTCCACCGCCTTGTTGACCTCCCTGAGATCCACACAGAGTCGCAGAGCCCCATTCCTTCTTCTTGACACCACTATGGGTGAGATCCATGACGCTGAGTCAACTGGTTCGATGATGCCAGCCTGTTGTAGTTTCTCCAGATGCTCTCTCACCTCCTCCCTCACAGCGAAGGGTAGAGGCCGGAGACGTTGCTGCACAGGTGCTACGTCTGGCTTCACACGCACTCGATGTACAAAGCCACTGAGGCCAGTGACGTGACAACTTCAGTTTCTCCTGCAAGTCTCTTCCCATCAGAGGCACACTAGCATCCACCACGTACAGTGACACGTGATAGCACTTGCCGTTCTGAGCCTGTACCATGACCTTCACCACTCCCTCCACTGGAAGTGGTGAGCCTCCATATGCCTCCAGGTGCACAGCTGTTGGCAGTAGAGGTAGGTGCTGGTACTGCTTCTTGTAGATGTGCAGTGGCAGAATGCTGACCGCAGAGCCAGTGTCAGCCAGCATCCTCAGTTGCTGGTTGTCCACTTTCACCTCTGTCCACAGGCTCCTCTGGTCAGTGGAGTTCACTGCCATCACTTCCACGGTTCTCACCTTCTTGGGCTTCTGCTGCTTTGGAGGCTCCTTGCAGAACTGGGCATAGTGTCCGTTCTTGTTACAGCTGCGACACTTTCTCCAGCGAGCTGGGCAGCAGGAGTCAGCAGCCCTGTGAGGCCCACCACAGTGGAAGCAACGTGTGGTTCCTCCACCTGGCCGCTGAGTCGTCACAGCAGCGATCTCCAGTTTCTGAGATGCTGAAGCTGTTCTTCCTGCTGCTCCACCCACCATCCGCTGTCGTTCTGCAGCCATCTCTTGAGCTTCCGCAATATCAATGATCTTCATCACAGTTAGGGTGGTTTCTCTACAAAGACGCTCTCTGAGAGGCGTCCCAACCACTAGCCACTGCGAATATTTTAAATTCGCGATACCACTGACACCATGGCATCTGAGGTCGTCCGGGCGCCATCAAAAATGGCGTCGGTGCCCTGAACCCGTCCATGGCGGCTGCCACGCGGTTCACTCGCTCGTCGCCACTTGTTCTGTTCGCCGTTCCTTCAGTCACCACTGACACAGAAGCGCTCCACTCTTGTGTATTTAAACTCAATGGTAACTGCAAAAAACTTAAACTTAAAGTACTTGCCACTTGGCACACATCCAGCCACCCTTGGCACACAGCCAGCGCACCTCCGCGCTACAGTCCGACGCACGACTCCACTCCAACTCGACTGACTGCCGACCGACCTCGCCGCGACCTTGACACAGTCTTGACATACGGAAGCCCCATTAACTATAGCTTACAACGCTACCGCCAGGGGAGAGCGAGCGCCGCTACGGTTAACATGTAACATTTCCCGTACGGCTTTTAACATAACTGAACCGAATAACTAAACACTACAAAGGTGAACTATTTTTGGGTATGCTCTCAGCCGTTCGGGAGATATCTGCGAAAAACATGAGGGGGGGGGGGGGGGGGAATCCGCACTCTCTGCCACTAATAGGGTTAATTAATTAATTTTCCCATTTTCCAAATTTGTATAAGGAATGCGTACTGTGTCATGCCGCAAAGCGGCGCGAAATTTTCAAGTTTTTAACTGTGGATAGCTGGGTTTTGACTGCTGCAAAGACAATTTTTACGACTGTACGTCCGACCGTTTGGGGAGAGAGGGGAGGGGGGAATAGTAGCAGGACCTTTGGGGGGGGGGGGGGGGCATGGCCCTTTGCCCCCCCCCTGGATCCGCCCCTGCATATGGCCAGCCCAGCCCATGGCGAACTCTGGTTCGGCTGAGACCCCAGCCAATGCCAGGTTAACCCGCGGCGTGCCGGTGCTCTGCGCCACCTTCGCCGTGCGGGGGCGTTTCGACGCACAACTGCCCCTCGAACTCGGCTTCTATGGGATGTAGACTAAAACCAAAAACACCGTTCGAAAGCTCGTCGAAATCCATTTGGAAACTAATTCGGACATTTTTTCAGGTCAATGTTAAGGTCACCAGAGGTCATCAAAGGTCAGATGTGCCAGTTTCAGGACTTTGCTCCAGAAACGCCCAAATATCTCGGGAACTATGATAGCTAGGAAGAAACGAAAACAAAAAATCGAAATCTCTTGAAAAAAATGCAATCGCCAAATGATCCTCAACTTTTAGCTCAGATAAATTGTTAAGGCTCCAGGGGTCATCAAAGGTCAAACAGACTATTTTTGCCAAAACTGTTTTCCATAAATACCTTTTTACATAATAAAGAAAAGGCAATAATTTTGACGCCATCGTGTTTGTCTCGTCAAGGCACTTCGAATCATATGCATGATGACCTTAGGTCAACTTAGAAACTTAACCTCAGGTCAAGGTCAAGTGGTGACCCAATTAGGTCATGTTGCACATTGGGAGACGTGCCTCGACCAGACAAACACATTGGTCCAAATTTCACTTTTCTATCTTGATTTTGTCGAGTTATTGACACAAAAGTGTTGATGCCTCGGATGACCTCGGCTGACCCTGTAGGGGTCACTGCACACAAATTGCACCTGTGACTTTAAGAATGGCCTATGATAACATGATCCAGAAGGAATTGGGCTGCTATAATGTGTATTCTCATAATAGGAAGCATTTGAATATTTCCCCATTGACTTATAATGGGGAGGTCACGAAATTGACCCGACCTTAGGTCATTGATATAAACAAATCCGAGATATACGAATTGTAGATCCCATTGCCCTTATGAAATCCTCTAAGTACGAAATCGATCGGCAAAAACAGTCGCTGTGGTACGACCGCAAACTTTTTTGGAGGAAGGGTCACGTGACCGACCGATTATTACATGCCGAACTTTATGCCGAACTTTAGTCACGTGACCGACCGATTATTACATGCCGAACTTTATGCCGAACTTTAGCCTATTATTCTTGGACAATTGCATTTGCAATGCAGAAGTGGCCTATACAAAATTGCAGCAGCCTTTCTATAAGTTTCTGTTTTCTTGATTGTAGCCAAGGCCGCGTATACACATTGTAGCAGTGTCCTAGCATTGGGAAATTTGGGTGGAAAATGACACTCTATGGATACTATTTTTCCACTCTTTTTCCTGAGTTTTACTGTGAATTTTCCACTCCTTATTTTAAAATGTATTGGATAATTGGAAACCTGATACTGATTTATGGATGTAATGAGACAGCCTGTGGACGAAAAGACAGGTAAGAATTGGCATAGGTAATAACTAATTTTGGTGAGCAGATAATTGGGTGATAAAGCCTGGTACATATGCTTTTTGGTTTAATTTTCCACTCTTTATACTTATTTTTAGTCAGAGTTTTCCACTCCGCACCCCAGCTCCAGAGCAATTCTAGGAGCCTGCATTGTAGCTATCTTGCAATCCTGTTGTGACGCCTGAAATACGTGCCTTTGAATTGTTTATGATAATTGATTTATATATTGTAATCGGGATGGAAGGTAAGCGAAGAGGGATTCATTTCTTTTAAGTTTGATTTAATCAACAATGCTTTCATGGAAGACAAGTAGCGATGAGGACTTTGTCATGAATCACGTCAACGTTAAGACCGTGATCATCAGCCGATGAGGTGAGTTGCTTCAACTTCATCTTCTCAAAATCCACCAGTTTCCGCGATATGTGCCTGCTTATTTTGTCGCCGGCGACTTTATCGTCGAAATTGTATTCCAAAATTGGGAACATCCAGACATTTTTGGCTTAGCAAATCTGGGGAGCTTGACGGGAGATGACGTCATAGTTTCTGACGTCATTCGCCAGTTAGCCTCCGCCCAGGCTGTGCGCCTTACTGCGCATGCGCAGTCAAATATTCCTAGATGCCGAACAGGCCTCTGGCCTGGTGTCCTGACCTGAGTGACTCGAGGTCAAAAATTGCACACTATGTCGGTAATTGATACCCAAACACCTATGCCAAAAACGGTTATCCTCGAAAAACCTTAGGGGGGGGGGGGGGGGCGTCTAAACGCCCCCCCCCCGCACGGCGCAGGTTAACTAATTTGTTGATGTTGAATTCACTGGGATCCTTTTCATCCCAGAGCCGCTTTCCCAGCTTGTAGTTGTGTATCCGTCCAATCCAAAAGCAAATGTAACAATTCTGAGCCCATAACATTCTGAGTATTTAAAAAAATAGCCTAAAGCCACGGATGTTATAACATATATATATATATATATATATATATATATAATTTGATAAGGTCAAAACAATTAAAATTCATTATTAACACGCGCCCTGGAGGGCCTCTGATAATTACACGCCCTGGAGGGAGAGGGGGCAGATTTCGCTCCCCCCCCTTATGATCTCGAAAACCACGCAACGTAGCGACAAGCGGAAAACGAAGTTAGATAGCTCGAGACAAGCTCTTTCGAAAGTATTTCGCTCACTTTTTTTTCTCAGGTTAATATTGAGGTCACCAGAGGTCAAGGGTCAAATTTTCAAGACTTCGCTTCGAACACCCCAAAATATCTCGGGAACTATGATAGATAGCAGCAAACGGGAAACAAGCAATCGAAAGCCCCTGAGAAAATGCAATCGACATAGGTGTCCTCAGATTTGAGCTCAGGTCAATAGTTTAGGCTCCAGAGGTCATCAAATGTCAAAAGGGTGATTTTTTTTTCAAAACTGTTTTTCGCAAATAACTTTTTACCTAATGAAGATAACGCAATAGTTTTTACGCCATCGTGTGTCTCGTCGAGGCGCTTCGTATAATATTCATGGTGACCGGGCTAGGTCAACTGAGAAATTTGACCTCAGGCCAAGGTCAAGTAGTGACCCAAGTTGGTCATGTTGCATATTGGGAGACGTGTCTCGACGAGACAAACACATGTGTACCATTTTCTCTTCTGTCTTCATTATGTCGATAGTTATTGACAAAACAGTGTTGGCGGTCACGAGATTGACCCGACGACCTTAGGTCACCGATATTAGAAATCCGAGATATACAAATTGTTGGTAGCTATGACCTTATGAAATCCTGCAAGATTAAAACCGATCGGCTTAAAACTGTGGCTGTGGTACTACTGCAAACGTTTTGAGTTGAGGTCATCACGTGACCTGACCTGAGATGACCCGAGGTCAAGAATTTTACATAATGTGGGAAGTTCACTGCTGAACAGGTGTGCAAAAAACGGCGGCGCCGCGCGCCGACTTTTTACGCTATCCTCGAAAAACCGGGGGGGGGGGGACGGATTTCGCCCACCCCCCTCCAGGGCGTGTTAATTTGATGGTCTTCCTCTAATTAGATATCGTTTCACGCTAGAAGTAATGTGAATTTGATCACGGAATCCTGTTCGACCGGAAATCCATAAGGATCATTCACTTGCCATGTTTTAATACAGGTTTCTTTCGAACTCGAATCCATTGCTAAATGTTATATAGATATGTTCAGATCCCAGATCCAGTTGCATTTTCTTTGAAGTCCGATAGGCTCTGGATCCGTTGTTGAGCTTTGCAGATAGGCCACTTCTGAGACCAATACACATGTCTGCCTTGCAGGCACATTTTGACTGGTGGATAGCGGCAGTGCTTGTAACAATTGTTTTTTACTTTTACTTGTAATTGTGTATGTACAATTGTACAGCAGCAGAGTTGCAGTTTTTTTTATTGAAGTCTTGCAACGGCTGTCTATATTGTTTTCACACACCCTTTTTCGGAGCAGAGCTCGGGATGCCGGTTCCCTCCGCTCACTCAACGAACTCCTCAACTCATCTACAGGAGCGACAAAGTTGGCTGAGCAGCACCAGCGACAGATCTGCTCTATGCTGTCTATGCATGTCGGCGGCTTCTCACGCCCACCCAGTGAACCAATGGGCAATCAATGCCCCCCCCCCCCCCCATACAGAAAATGTAATCATATACGTTGATGGAATGTATGGTATGGCGTAAGTTGAAATCGGTTAAATCACATGCCCACTTACATAAACATACACTAACAGGAACCTAATCTATACCGTATATACTTATCCCTATTCATAAATTAGAAAAAAAATGCAGCTGTACCACCTTGCATAAGTGTAAGGTTCGGCCCGGGCTGAGACTGCCATTATCAGCATCTACTTGTTACGAGTCACAATCTTCCGCGTGACACGTAAATTAAAGGACAAATCCAAACGAAATAACTTGATTCGCTTCACGTGAAGATATTGTGCGTTCATTACAAAGAATCGACACCGGAAATAGAGAACGACGCGTGTTGAACAAAGTTCATGAATCATGAGTCTGAAATATCTGCCATACTTTGCCTTCAGGAAACTATCTGAACTTCGTTTATCTCTGCCACCGTCCCCGTTCCAACGGAGGCCACCAGAAAACAGTCGGTGAGTGAGGCGACCTGGTCAGGCGCCGTATATTCGTGGATGAATATGACAGCGGGGTACATGAGCTGGGCACGCTTAAGCAAACTCAGTCAACGCAAATGAAACAACGCCACGGTAAAGTCGGCACGCTCCTCACGAGTAGACGGCTCTCAAAATAGACATAGAATCCCATAACACTTGCAGCGATGACGCGCGGCCGGACGCTGGCCGGCCGGTACCGGCTGGCTGCAGACCCGTCCCAGTCCCTCGGCAGCAGCAGCGGTCCGGGGAGCAGCCGGGCGGGGCCGGGCGGGGCGGCGCTCACGTGAACTTGATGGAATGCACGGTTGTGTCAATCAGGCCGCCGCTGTAGCTCCCGCGCTTCTTCTTCGTCTTCTCGTGCCGGAATCCCTTGCCGCGTGTGAACTTGAGGTCTCTGTTGGCGCGCTCTCCCCAGGAGCCGGCCGCGCCCGACTGTAAGGACAGGCAGTCAGCCGTTACTGAGACCGCGCGGCCCTCCCCCACACGAGTCACGGCAGCACACCAACACAGAGCCGACACACCGGCACAGGCGCACCAACCAACACCAGTCCATTGTCAGGCACAGGCGCAGGCCGGCCGGCTAGTCGAACGTCGTCTTCACGCCCTTTCCGCGCACCGAGAACCCGGTCTTGTCGACGCCTCCGCGGAATCCGCCGCGGCCACCCCGGTCGCCGCCGCCACGGCCCCGGAATCCACCCCGGTCACCGCCGCCACGGCCCCGGAACCCACCCCGGTCACCGCCGCCACGGCCCCGGAATCCGCCCCGGTCTCCCCCTCCGCGACCTCTGAAACCGCCACGGTCCCCTCCGCGGCCCCGGAAGCCGCCACGGTCGCCGCCCCTGCCACGGAACCCTCCGCGGTCGCCGCCGCTGCCGTAGCCGAGACCGGCGCGAGGCGGCCGGGTATCGAACTCGGCCGTCTCGTCTTCCTCCGCCTTCTCATCGTCCTCCTAAAACACGGGGAGGGGCCGGTTCAGCACGTCAACAGGCCGGCTGGGACAGATCATTACCTTGGCCTCGAAGGAGTTGTTGGCCAGCTGGTGATGCACCTCCACCTCCTCGTCCCGAACCCGGCGGAAAGGTGTGTTCTGGCGCCGGACGCCGCCCGAGGCCGCCTTGGCAGCCGACTTCGGCGTCAGCTGCGGGGTCTTTATCACAACCTGCAGGTACGTCAGCCGCCCACACATGACAAACGACACGACACGTCTGCTATAGGGCCTTTATCACAACCTGCAGGTACGTCAGCCGCCCACACATGACACGACATGTCTGCTTCGGGGCCTTTATCACAACCTGCAGGTACGCCAGCCGCCCACATGACATACGACACGTCAGCTGCGGGGCCTTCACCACAACCTGCAGGTACGTCAGTCGCCCACACATGACACAGGACACGAAGCCTGCTACGTCAGCATCAACAACTTGGAATGAGTGATTTACGCAGCACGATTAAAATTAAGTATACAATTAAGTAATGTCGTTTAAGAGAAATAGAAGAACCATCGATAATGAATACATTTCGGAAAGGGTTGATAATATCTGCAAGAGGTTTGCATCTACAATGAAAGCGTCAGTGTTCATTTAAGTGAAAGAGGGCCACCGCTGGTGGCACCGCTGGTGGCACCGCTGGTGGCACCGCTGGTGGCACCGCTGGTGGCACCGCTGGTGGCACCGCTGGTGGCACCGCTGGTGGCACCGCTGGTGGCACCGCTGGTGGCACCGCTGGTGGCACCGCTGGTGGCACCGCTGGTGGCACCGCTGGTGGCACCGCTGGTGGCACCGCTGGTGGCACCGCTGGTGGCACCGATGAGGAAGGCGATGTTGACACGCGGTTGGCAGTACGTACCTGTTTGCGGGCGCTATCATCTTCCACTCCGCTGTCACCGTTGTCGGTCTTCATCTTCTTTGCCTTCATCTTCTTTGCCTTCTTCTTGGGCTTCTGCTCCTCTTCAGACTCTTCATCGCTGTCTTCTGACTCGGACATGGCGTGCTTGACGGCCTTGGCGGCCACCGGCGCCGCCTTCTTGGGAGCCGGCTCGTCGTCCTCGCTGTCGTCCTCTGAGGAGGAGGACTCGCGCTTCCTCACCGCAGCCTTCGCCTTAGTGGGCTTCTGAGCGGCGGCCTTTTTCGGGGCCTCCTCCTCACTGCTAGAGTCTTCTTCGGATGAAGACTCCTTCTGGGTCACAGGCTTTGCAGGAGTCGACTTGGCAACAGGCGTCATCTTCTTAGGAGCCTCATCCTCACTACTAGAGTCCTCCTCCGATGAAGACTCCTGTTTCTTAGCGACCGCCTTCACCGGTGTCGACTTTGCAGGCACCACCTTCTTAGGAGCCTCATCTTCGCTGCTGGACTCTTCTGATGAAGATTCCTGCTTCTTTGCCACTGGTTTTGCTGGTGTCGCTTTAGCAGGCACTTTCTTTGGTGGTTCATCCTCTTCACTGCTGTCCTCATCAGAAGAGGTTTCCGGCTTCTTTGTGACAGGCTTGGCCGGTGTTACCTTAGCCAGGGCCACTTTCTTGGCAGGAGGAGTTTCGTCCTCGCTGCTCGAGTCTTCTTCGGAAGAAGATTCCTTCTTTGCAGCAGCCTTAGCCGGAGTTACTTTGGCAGGCGTTGCCACCGCCTTCTTAGGTGTCGCCACCGCCTTCTTAGGTGTCGCCACCGCCTTCTTAGGCGGTTCGTCTTCTTCGCTGCTCGACTCCTCAGAAGAGGATTCCTTCTTTGCCGCCACCTTTAGCTTTGCTGGCTGGGCCGCCTTCTTTGGAGGCTCTTCGTCCTCACTGCTGGAGTCTTCAGACGAACTTTCCTGTTTCTTTGCAACTGGTTTCACTGCCGCAGGCTTGGCTGGCGCGACAGCTTTCTTAGGTGCTTCATCTTCGCTACTGGATTCTTCCTCAGAGGAAGACTCGGCCTTCTTTACAGGTGTCTTTGCAACAGCCTTCTTGAGAGGAACTGGTGCGGCCTTTTTGGCGGGCTCATCGTCACTTGAATCATCCGATGAATCTTCTGATGATGCCTGTTTCTTAGCAGCCGGTTTCACGGGAGTTTTCTTTGCCACTTGGGGAGGAGCAACTTCTTCATCGCTATCAGATTCAGAGTCTTCTGAACTTGATTCCTGCTTCTTTCCTGCTTTAGCGATTCCATTGATTTGGGACTTCTTGGGCGTTTTAACTATGCTGACATTTGGAGATTTTCTGAAAACAACACATATATATTAGCAGCAAGCACTGAAAATAGATAAAGTCTATGAAATACAGCTGTAAATACATGGGCTGATATTACAGGGCTGGTTACTGAAATCACTAGAGAAAAACTGGACATTAAGTCATAGTACGTAATACATCACTTCCAAGTAATTTGAGTAACTTTCGACAAAACAAATATTGCTACTGAAGATGTAAAGCTTGCACGAAAGCAAAGTTTCTATCAACTTGATGTTTCGCTTCTTTCCTCCTGCAATGCAAGACTGAAGTCTGAGTCGGAATCGGTCGGAGTTGGAACTTTCGGCCGAAGTCAGAGTTGGAGGTCGAGTCCGAAAGGCGGGCGTAGGGGCACCGTTTGTGGGGAGCATATCTTTTTAAGGTGCATTTTCAGTTCATCGCCCATGACAATGACTGAACACATATTATTAAACCTTGAATGTGTCGTGGTTCCATCCCCAAACCATGGAATACAAGCAGTAAAATCCCTTATTGGGTCGGGAACTGAATGAACGGTTCTTAAAGGGAATGTCACATTGAAAGTTGTCTCGAAATTTGGCTATACGGGGTATTCTGAGCTAAAAAACGAATATGAAATTTGTTCGGACGATAGATGGATATCCGTCGAACAATGAGCACGTTTCTCTTTTCTCGTCCATGGCCTACACAAACTGCATGGCATTGTATGACATGCATATAGCAGCTCACATATTGAAGCCATTGCACACAATAATGGCGGACTAGCGACATATAGTACGCAAAATAGGACGCGTTGCTTGGGTTTCGGAATCTTTCGATACACAACTATCCCTACTTCACAAAAATCGCTGGTTTCTCGTAACCAACCGCGGTGTCACGGTTACCATAAAATACAAGCGAACACTGTAATGGTTACTGCTCAACTTACCCTGGTTACGGCTAGTTTGCGGAGGAATCTGCGTATGACGCAAATCGTATGACGCAAATCGTATGACGCAAATCGTATGACGCAAATCGTATGACGCAAATCGTATGACGCAAATCGTATGACGCAAATCGTATGACGCAAATCGTATGACGCAAATCGTATGACGCAAATCTGACGTTCTCCTTAGGAAAATTCAGATTTTTTTTGGACATTATTTTACTTGTAAAGTAAAAGTTCCTGATGTGTAATATATATTAAGTCCTTGCGAGGAAAATGTAATTATATTTGAACTACAATGTCGGTAAGATCAAGTGAAGAGAGCAAACATTTTTGGACTCAAAAAGTCCAGAAAATGACCAAAATTCCAAGGCAGCCTGGCTTTATTTACTCCACTGATTTCATACTATCATGTGTTTCAAGATCCCCCATTTCTTTCCTGCAACAGGTAGCAGGAAAATGTCATTGTAAATGGAATTTTAAAAAAAACACTTAGAAACTTACGTTTTGTAGAACTTAACAACGGCATCCAGTGATGGGGCAGACTCATCCAGTGGGAGCTGAAAAAATAAAACAAATTATTAGCAGTGACAGGAGACAGACACTCAGGGGTGCAAGAATGTTACCAATTCTCATTAGGCAGAATTAAGCATAGGTAACATTTCATTACAATGTATCTTGAAAAGGTAGGATGGGAGAGGAAGTAAAATGTGCAGGGTACATTAGCTATCAGCACCATCCAAATATGTCAAATAATTTGATAAACATGACATGAGCAACCTATGAACTGGAAGGTATCCCCCTCTACTCAATTTCTTAACCCTCGTCCTGGTGTGGGGGACATTTTGACTCCGAGTTTTTTTCTCTCTCGAATAGCTGAAAAACGTCGACGCGCAGCGCCGCCAAATTTGGCACAGCTATTCAGGCATCAATTACACACATTTTGTGAAAGTTTTGACCTCAGGTCATCTCAGGTCAGGTCACCAGGTCATGAGAACCTTACCTCCAAAAATGTGTGTGACCTTGTCAAAGCCGTCCAGAGATATTTGAAACTTGCAGGATTTCATAAGGTCATAAGTACCTACAATTCGTATATCTCGGATTTTGGGTATCAGTGACCTAAGGTCAGGTCAATTTCGTGACCTCCCCATTATAAGTCAATGGACAAATATACAAATGCTTCCTATTCAGAGAATATGCATTGGATCAGGCCAATTCTGTCAGAATCATGTTATTTTAGGTAATTATTGATGACTCATGTGCAATTGCTGCTAAATGGCGTCTGCAAGGTCAGCTGATGTCATATGAGGTCACCAACACTTGTTTGCCAATAACTATTGATAGAATAAAGATAGACGTGCGATTGACACCACTGAGTTTGTCTCGTCGAGTCGCATCGCCCCATAATGCAATTTGGTGACCTACATGGGTCACCGAATGACCTTGACCTTAGGTCAAATTTCGAAGTTAACCTTATCATATTATTTCATATAATATATAAATATATATATATATATATATATATATATATATATATATATATATATATATATATATATACATATATATATATATATATATACATATATATATATATATATATATATATATATATATATATATATATATATCAATCATATAAATTAATATGTTTCGAAGCGCCTCGACGAGACAAATACGAGTGGTTTAATTATAATATCGCAACTGCTATATAGTAAGCCAATACAAAGTTATTCATGAAAAACGTTTTGGAAAAAATGCCCTTGTGACCTTTTGAAAAAATGCCCTTTGGTGACCTCTGGTTATGGAGTCTAAACTATTGACCTGAGCTAAAATTTGAGGACACCAAGTGCGATTGCATTTTTCATGGGCTTTCGATTGTTTTTTCCCTTCCCCAGTTTGTTCCTAGCCATCATAGTTCGAGATATTTGTGGGTTTCTAGAGTAGTCATGTACTTGGAAAATTTGGCATTTGATGACCTCTGGTGACCTAAATATTGACCTGAGGCAAATAATACCCGAAGTAACTTCGAATGGCCTTGTCGAGAGCTTTCGAACGTTTTTCCATGTTTTTCTAGCCCTTTTAGTTTGACCCCCCCACACCAGGGCGAAGTTGTCTCACGAGGCCCACCACAAGTTAAACGGGAATATTCACTTTTTATCTATTTTTCGGCATTATCTTTTGCAACATGTATGGTATCAAATTGAGTATCAATTTACAAATGAAATCACAACTTTTCTATTTAGAAAATGTTTTTACTCCGGAAATAATAAAACAAGTACATATACTTCTTTCGGAGTTCATATCGGTGTTTTCCCTTCACTATTGGAAGCGTGACATATCTGACGTTTTTCTTTCAATCTGTTCAACGTTGAATACACTGAACCACAAATGGCGTAAGTGCGCCGAGAAGCGTGACAATGTCGACAATGTCGAAGCTGAAAACGGCATTTGATAGCTTGATACATGTTCTATCGAAAGTATTTCAGTATCGTTTTAGGTCAGGTCAAAATTGAGGTCACCAGAGGTCATCGAAGGTCAAATTTTCCGTTTTTTTATCTCCTGTTTTATGACATTGCTCCAGAAATTCCCATATATCTCAGAAACCATGCTAGTTAGAAACAAACTGAAAAAAGCAAACGCCAGCCAGTGCAATTTGCAATCGCTGAGGTGTCCTCAGATTTGATCCCAGGTCAATACTTGAGGCACCAGAGGTCAAACGGGAAAAAATGTTTTTTTTTGCTAAATCTTTTTTTTTGCTATTAACTTTTTACTTAATAAATATAACGAAAAACTGTTCACGCCATTGTGCTTATTTTGTCCAGGCGCTTCGAATGATATACATGGTGACCTTGTTAAAGGGAAATAATGACCTTTTTCCACTAAAATGGAGTTAGCACTTGAAATCGCCAGACGAGATCAAAATATATTGTAAATTCATCACATTTTGCATGAAAACTTTCCTACCGAAAGATATTTCAAGTTAAAGTTGATAAGCGTTCCACACTTTTAACGACCGGTACTTGCACTATTTCTGACCTTTTGTCAAGTACTTTTGGTCCTCATCAAACTGCGGGCTTTTCCCGTATTGTTTTTTTTTACGCAATGGAGTGGAAAATATATTGTTCGTTCTGCTTGTTGTGATTATATGCCCGGCGATCTTCTAAAACTAACAGCGATTGGAAAAAGTGGCAATAAAATCGGAAGCTCATCGATGCACATCAACGCGGCATAGTTAGTGGTTGCGACCCTCAATTTGTGAAAATCGATTCATTTGCTTTCAACATTAGGAGTTGTGTATAGTTTGTCTGTGGCTGTATATAACACTGCTTTATTTTATCATGAAAAATAATAATTTTTCCCAAAAAAACTAACAAACAATAACACAAAACTGGCAATTAAATCAGAAGCTCATCGATGCACATCGACGGCGACCTATTTAGCGTCGGCGATTTGTTTACAAAGTCATTGTCATGCTTCTCGGCGCACTTAACCATCTCGGCGCACTTGGCGAGTTGTTCCTGATTAGTATACCCAAGTCCCGTAACAGGCTTTGTTAATGACGTCACTGGGGCCATTCTTGTGCAGCATTGCAAAATATATCTGATTTCGAGTTGAAAGCTAATTAAAGACTTATTCAAATGATTGTTTTTAAGTTTGAATTTTCTTGTTAATCATTATTAAAGGTATTTTATCACTGTATTTCATAGTAGTTGACACTTCAGAAACTTGTGACGTAATAATATTGTATCCAATATGCATTTCCCTCACCTTTTGCTATTGTGGCGCAGTGCCGAGTGCTTTGCGAATACTAGCTTGCCTGGGGTTCAATTCATTCCGCTCTTATTTTATTCGAGTTGGTATAGTTTGCATGTTGTTGTTATTCATGACTTATACTGATAGTCAGTAAAATTTGAGGACACCAAGTGCGATTGCATTTTTCATGGGCTTTCGATTGTTTTTTTCAGTCATGCATCACGGATGCTTCACGGATTGCTTCACGGATCAGAGCGCTGCTCGAACGCACGCTAGTAGCGCTTTCGTTCTCCATGGCAACCAGGCGTGAGCCAATGAAAAGCCAGAACGTATTCCCTTTCTGGCTTTTGATTGGCTGACGCCTGGTTGCCATGGAGAACGAAAGCGCTACTAGCGGGTGTCCGAGCAGCGCTCAGTTTGATCGGAAATGTCACAGAGCCTCCACAAATGCCGCACTCGATGTTAATGGTAGGGAAGGACGAATTTGTCAATGACCTTCATGAAGTACACAAGGTACTTGTTTTGTATTTTTTCCAAACTTACAACTTTGAATTTGGGAATAATTTTATTTAATTCTTAAATTTAAATAAAATAATTTTAAAAACATAACGGTAGCCTAAGAAATTGTTGCTAACAAAATCAAAAGGTCATTATTTCCCTTTAAGTCAACTTAACAATTTGACCTCAGGTCAAGGTCAAGTGGTGACCCAAGTAGGGCATGTTGCATATGGGAAGACGTATCTCGACGAGACAAACACATTGATGTCTGTTTTACTTCTCTATCTTAATTATGTCGGGAGTTATTGACAAAAAAGTGATGGTGACCTCGCATGACCTCAAATGACCTGATAGGGGTCACTGAACAAAAATTACACTTGGATCATCAATAATATCCTATAACAACATGATCCAGAAGTAATTGGACTAATATCATGCCTATCCTTGACATAGGAAGCATTTGTATATTTCCCCATTGACTTATTATGGGGAGGTTACGAAATTGACCTGACCTTAAGTCACCGATATCAAAATTCCGAGATAAACGAATTGTAAGTACTCATGCCCTCATGACATCCTGTAAGTTTCAAACTGATCGGTGAAAAACTCTGGCTTTGGCACAACTGCAAACACATTTTTGGAGGTGAGGTCACTTGACCTGGTCTGGTGACCTGACCTGAGACGACCCGAGGTTATTTTTTCTTCAAAGTGTGCGCAATTGATGTCCTAACAGGTGGCGCCGCCGTTTTTTCGCTATCTTTGAAAAACCTGAGAAGGGGGGGGGGGGGGCGGCGGAAATCAACCTCTCCTGCAGTGCGTGGGTTAAAGGCACTATTCTGTATTTGTTATGTTATTTAGAATGTATCTTACCTAACTATGTTGAAACAAAACAAAAAATCCGGAAGGTGTAACGACTGATCGTCCACTACAACGATCGTCGCCATATCTACGCAGATAGATATATCGACGCAGGAAGATTCACAGGAAAAATAAGGACCGTCCATGACGTCATTGGAACAATGACTTAACCTAACCTAACCCCGCCATTAAAGGGACATTCCCACCTTAGTTTCGACATTCCCACATTAGTTTTGAGTTGAGATAGCCATGTTGTTGGATTTGCTTTGAAATTAAGTAGGGTAGCAGTTAAAACAACCACATAGGTCTATTCGAAAAGAAATTCGAGCTTGGTCTTGACAATTGTAACAAATAAACCCCACGTGTATTTGAATAGGGGTTTAAAGCCGAAGACGTCGTCTCTCTTTACCCAATGGTGATGATAGTAGACTTTTTAAAGGTAAACCTTGGAGATATTTACGCGTTTCGTTTCTCGATCGCTGGGTGTATTATATTTACCGTGGGTTATATCAGGATAGCTAGACTTCTATAAAGTGAAACTCTAATGCAATTTTCAAACGATGCCAAGAATTCGATGTGTGGTATGTGGAGCGTTCAGTGACAAGACTTCGGTGGTGAAGTGAGCGCGACACAGTTTACCTGGTACCTGCTTGTATTTGAATCGCCAGAATTGTCTGACAAAAATTGTGCCAAACTTTGGCAGCGTAAAGGATTTATCTATAGCTCTATTTAGCTCAATAATGACGTCATCAACCCAAATTAAAAAAAAACTTAATTATTATAAATTGAGTGAAGTTTTCGAGAGAAAAAAATATCACCATCGTTTTCAGCAGCACTTACTTCATATTTTCGGGTACAACCGGCGTATATTTTACAACTTTCAGAAAGGTGGCAATGTCCCTTTAAAGGGAAATAATGAACTTTTGATTTTGTTAGCAACAATTTCTTAGGCTACCGTTATGGTTTTAAAATTATTTTATTTAAATTTCAGAATTAAATAAAATTATTCCCAAATTCAAAGTTGTAAGTTTGGAAAAAATACAAAACAAGTACCTTGTGTACTTCATGAAGGTCATTGACAAATTCGTCCTTCCCTACCATTGTTTACATCGAGTGCGGCATTTTTGGAGGCTCTGTGACGTTTCCGATCAAACTGAGCGCTGCTCGGACACACGCTAGTAGCGCTTTCGTTCTCCATGGCAACCAGGCGTCAGCCAATCAAAAGCCAGAAAGGAAATACATTCTGGCTTTTCATTGGCTCACGCCTGGTTGCCATGGAGAACGAAAGCGCTACTAGCGCTACTAGCGTGCGTTCGAGCAGCGCTCTGATCCGTGAAGCAATCCGTGAAGCAGTCGTGATGCATGACTGACTATCAGTATAAGTCATGAATAACAACAACATTCAAACTATACCAACTCGAATAAAATAAGGGCGGAATGAATTGAACCCCAGGCAAGCTAGTATTCGCAAAGCACTCGGCACTGCGCCACAATAGCAAAAGGTGAGGGAAATGCATATTGGATACAATATTATTACATCACAAGTTTCTGAAGTGTCAACTACTATGAAATACAGTGATAAAATACCTTTAATAATGATTAACAAGAAAATTCTAACTTAAAAACAATAATTTGAATAAGTCTTTAATTAGCTTTCAACTCAGAATCAGATATATTTTGCAATGCTACACAAGAATGGCACCAGTGACGTCACTAACAAAGCATGCTACGGGACTTGGGTATACTAATCAGGAACAACTCGCCACAATGGTTAAGTGCGCCGAGAAGCATGACAATGACTTTGTAAACAAATCACCGACGCTAAATAGGTCGCCGTCGATGTGCATCGATGAGCTTCCGATTTAATTGCCAGTTTTGTTATTGTTTGTTAGTTTTTGGGGGAAAATTATTATTTTTCATGATAATATAAAGCATAGTGTTATATACAGCCACAGACAAATTATACAATACTCCTAATGTTGAAAACAAATGAATCGATTTTCAAAAATTGAGGGTCGCAACCACTAACTATGCCGCCGTTGATGTGCATCGATGAGCTTCCGATTTTATTGCCACTTTTTCCAATCGCTGTTAGTTTTAGAAGATCGCCGGGCATATAATCACAACAAGCAGAACGCACAATATATTTTCCACTCCATTGCGTTGTGAGGGACGCTCCAGCCCCACCGGACTGGAGACCCTGGGTCCGCCGCTGGCGCGGACCGGCGCGTGACCCTGTGCCCGGGGTCGCGGGGCGGCGGCGAGGGAACGTCAGTCTTTGCAAGGTGAGTGACCCGCGCGTAAAAAGCTCACAGCGTAAAAAACCAATACGGGAAAAGCCCGCAGTTTGATGAGGACCAAAAGTACTTGCAAGTACCGGTCGTTAAAAGTGTGGAACGCTCATCAACTTTAACTTGAAATATCTTTCGGTAGGAAAGTTTTCATGCAAAATGTGATGAATTTACAATATATTTTGGTCTCGTCTGGCGATTTCAAGTGCTAACTCCATTTTTTGTGTGGAAAAAGGTCATTATTTCCCTTTAAGTTCGATCGAGACAAAACCTAAGATTCACTCGTAGCCATTCAGTCCGATCGGGACGAAACTTAAGATTCGCTCGTAGCCATTAAGTCCGATCGGAACGAAACCTAAGATTCGCTCGTAGCCATTAGTCCGATCGGTTCTGTGACGTCATAGCCGGGCCGCCGTGAACGCCGTCTATACTTGTATCAAGGTCGGTCGTCGTCAGCTGACGTAAACAAAGTTTCGCGGGCGACGGAAGCGACGATATATTCATTATTGAAGTTATAATTAGTTATAGAGCAAAATGTGTTTGAGAAGACATCCATATTACTAATCGTGATATTCTCTATCGATTGGTAGGTATATTATAAGGATTTACTAATAACTCAGGGGGGACCACAAGTATGTACCGCAAAGGCTTAAATTTAGATAATGACCTTGGCCATATCATAGGCACATAAACAACCTTGTAATGACTGCTGCAAAGACATGCATCTACTGAAGAAAAAGGTGATATTCCGCTTTCGCACCTTTATATAGGCAAATTGAATATTGTATACTAATTCTACATGTCTGATTTCATCAGAACTGCACTCAAAACGGACATTCTCAGTACTTACCTGGCAGTACTGAGAATGTCCGTTTTGAGTGCAGTTCTGATGAAATCAGACATGTAGAATTAGTATACAATATTCAATTTTCCTATAAAAAGGTGTGCAAAAGCAGAATACAACCAAGAAAAAACAAGATTTTCCCAAAATTGAGTTTGAAAGGGCCATGACCAGCATTGGCATCAGCATGGCATTGGAATGACTGAAAGCACTAGCACTTAGCAGTAGATCAAGAGGATGGGATGGGCCATGATAACATGATTAAAACCATACTTACATATTCTATTTTGGCTTTGTATTAAAGGGACATTCCCACCTTAACACTAGTTTTGAGTTGAGATAGCTAAGTTAGTGGCCATAGAGCGAAACTTAGTGGGGTAACATTGAAAACAAACGCAGTTATCTGGTCTAAGAGAAATTCAATTGTGATTTTAAAATTTGGGCCTTAGTAAGGCCCACCCTTATATGGAGTTTTGTACCGATGACGTCAGCTCTCGTTATGGCCGGGTGTACTTGTTTAGAAAGAAACTTTGATTTTCTATGATCGCGAATCGCGATGTTTGATTGTTGATTGATGTGTTACGCCGTGCCATCAACATTTGACCAGTTTTAATCTTTTTAAGTCAATAATTTCCATTTAAGAGCAATCAAGTATGCATCGAATGCCCTATGTTGTGTGTGGCGAATCAAATATTTTTACTACGGTGTACAGGTGAGCATGGGTGGAGCTTCCCAGAAAACGTTGGTGGGGCAAAATGCCATATTGGCCGGATGTTTTACATTATTGAGGTGAAAAATTGCCATATTAATACCAGGAAACCTTCAAATCTGACAAAAGTTGGTGGGGCATAACACAAAGTTGGTGGGGCAGTGGCCACACCATTTGAATAGGAAACTCCATCTGTGCAGGTGAGTTGTCATGCTATTTCATTTACCAACAGCCAACGGCCCAACAGATTCCTATTTTCCTATCAACGTATTCACTAATTATGCTGTGATTATCGTTACAAATATCACAAGAGCATAAGCCAGACAAAAGGTAATTTGTTTAGCATTAGGATAAATCATTTGGGTAATCAGACGCCTATGACGGATACCATTGCACAACATTGAGTGGGAAAATGTGCCACATGCCATTATTTTAAGACTGAAAAGAAGGGTTTGACACATTAAAAAAAAAAAAGGAGGAAATTGTACTTTTCTGTTACCCTGAGGAGGATTTCAAAACACATTTCACCAAATAAAAGTTGCTTATATTGTATATAAAATGCTGAAACATGCCAATATTCTACATTTTTCTTCTTCACATTTGGTAGGGCTATGCCCACTGGTATTCCACTGCAACTGTATCCGCCAGTGGTGTTCTATCAATATGTTTGCTAGTGATGATGTTCATTGTTCAGTGAGCAAAATTATAAATTATGGAAATGTAAGGTTCTTTGACCAAAAATGATACAGGTAGGTAATCTTCGACTAAGGCAGGTACCTGTCAGTGCGCCGTGTAATTCACAGTATGGCAGCATATGGTAACATCATAAAAGCAGCTGCATTGTGCACCATGGCAAAATTTCCATATTTCTGCTGAAGAAGCTGTTAAACCTAACCAGGGTGTGTCAGGAAACAATTATAATAACATAATCAAACCTGACCTAACCTTTACAGCAATTACGGTTGCAGGGACCAACATTTGAACAATCCGCTCACTGCGCTGCAGTCCTACTGGGATCTGTTGCCCCCAGACCCCCAGACCATCTTGTAGACAAAACCTAACCCTACAGCGATAATAAGTTGTCTGATGTATTAATGCAACCTAACCTAACCTATTTATAATAATAAAGGCTTCATCAGAAGACATGGAAATGCTGCCCTGGTGCACAATGCCTGTTTTTCTGATGTTACCATGTGATGCTGTGACGTCATACTGTACATAACATGGTGCACTGACAGAAAGTGTGTTACCCTGTGTCTTACCCCATGTGACATGCCGCTGCATCAGCTGACCCAGTGTGACCTGTCACTGTGTCTGTGTCTGACCCTGTGTGACCTGCCATTGCATCTTACCCTGTGTGACCTGCCACTGTATCTGACCCTGTGTGACCTGCCACTGTGTCTGACCCTGTGTGACCTGACACTGTGTCTGACCCTGTGACTTGCCATTGTGTCTTACCCTGTGTGACCTGCCACTGTGTCTGACCCTGTGTGACCTGCCACTGTGTCTGACCCTGTGTGACCTGTCACTGTGTCTGACCCTGTGTGACCTACCACTGTGTCTGACCCTGTGTGACCTGCCACTGTCTGACACTGTGTGACCTGCCACTGTCTGACCCTGTGTGACCTGCTGCTGTGTCTGACCCTGTGACCTGCCACTGCGTCTTACCCAGTGTGACCTGCTGCTGTCTGACCAGTGTGACCTGCCGCTGTCTCTGACCTGTGCGACCTGCTGCTGTGTCTGACCCGTGTGATGTGCCGCTGTGTCTGACCTGTCTGACCTGCTGTGTCTGACCCGTGTGACCTGCTGCTGTGTCTGACCCCTGTGACCTGCTGCTGTGTCTGACCCTGGTTGTTGTACGCTGGTTGTACTGTATGTTGGTGTGGTCGTGCCATGACCCGAGCCCCCCCCCCCCCATGAGCTGACCGCCCATCTACCCACAGGCAGTGAAGAAGCGTCTGCCCCAGTCCGAGTCGGAGCCGAGCTCAGCGGCCAAGCGTCCCTCGGAGGAGGCAGGCAGAGCTGGCCAGCTGACCGAGCGCAACAAGGTGGCTGCCCGCTTCTGGCCGGCCTATTTCCCTTCCCTTCACCTGCGTTTTTGCCTGAAGCAGATCGTTCTCATTTAAATAATCTGGATGGCTGTGTTGTACGGTACCTTTTTTATTTTGCTCGGTAAAGGCTGAATAGGGACACTGTCGTGTGGTTTTGGTAACCAAAGGATGCATTTTGTCGCATTATTCGTGAAGGAAGCACATTTCGGTTTGATAATAGTCGATCAGGTTGTTGCATCTGGCTAGTCAAGGGTGGGCACAATGTCATGTATTATACTGTTAACTGTTTCCTGCACTGCGATACGAAAATAAATGTAGAAAGCATTACACTGTCTGCGAAATAAAATCATCAAGAATAGAAATCGAAATATCAAACGGAAGATTTCGTGATCAGTGTCCTAAGTATGCTGTATGGTCTGTACTCTGTACACAAATTTTCAGCGAAATCGAGATACATGGCGGACCTTCGTATGTATGACCGTCCGTATTTTGTAAGATACGAAAATCCAAGACCAAAAACATTGGATTCGTGATCAGCGCATCGGATATGGTTTGTGGACCAATTTTCAGCGAAATTGAGATACCCGGCGGACCTACGTATGCATAGGCGTAGGAACAGGGGGGGGGGGGGGGGGGGGCAGCCGCCCCCAACATTTTGGATTTTACCATTACGCCTATGGGCGTTGCATGGAAAGAATCTACTTCAGAATGCCTCCAGACCCCCCCCCCCCTCCCAACTTGAACATAGTTCCTACGTCCCTGTTTGTATGTATGACCGTCCGTATTTCGTAAGGTACGAAACAATCCCAGATCAATAACATTGGATTCGTGATCAGCGTATCGGATATGGTCAGTATCAATTTTCAGCGAAATCGAGATGCCTCAAATATCAAACTACATTTCAAATAAATCTGCTCCTAGTTTGACGGTGGTGTACGAAGACGCATACGTTTCAATGGTTGGTTTGTCTTGTATTCTAAGCGCCAGAATTGTCTAAAAAAATGTGCCATACTTTGGCAGCATAAAGGATTTCTATATAGCTCTCTAGAGCTCAATATGAAGTCATCATACCAAATTTAAACTTAATTTTTATCAAGTTGTGTCGTTTTCGAGAAAAACCATATCACCATCGTTTTCAGCAGCACTTACTTCCTATTTTCGGGTACAACCAGCGTATATTTGCCAACTTTCAGAAAGGTGGCAATGTCCCTTTAAGGGGTGGGAAAGGGGGGGGGGTCGAGTAGTCAGCAGATTTACATTTTATCCAGCATAAATTGGTTCCGAATGGTGTGAGTTGCACCATATAATCTTACGCTGCCCCGGGCAGCAATTTCTGCCCCAATATTTAAAGAGCTGCCACAATTTTGATGTGTTCGTACCAACTCCGCCCAGACGAGATCTCGTCGAAACCTGCCACGTTTTGCAAACTGGACTAGCAGTAGATCAAGAGGACGGGACGAACCATGATAAAATGATTAAAATCATACTCACAGATTTTCTTTTGGCTTTGTACTGTTTTGCTAGGTTCGCATCCACTTGCGTAAGGTGGGAAAGCACCAAAGAAGACACCTCGCTCGTCAAATCCGCCATGGTTGCGAGCACGCGGTGTAGAAAGGACCCACGTGTGGCGTTGCTTCGGGACGAATTGGAATCCTACTAAGTCTGAAAGCGTATTAATAGACTATCTTTTTTATTTAGATGAAATAACGCTAGAACAAGGAAGAGGAGGATGCGAATTGAATGATTTATAATTTATAATGACAAATATTTTAATATCTTCTTGAGATATACTCCCATGAATATTACAAATATATAATTATATATTTCACAAGTTAGTATAGCACGCAAGCTAGTACAAGCAAGTTAGTACAAGTTAGTATGATAGTACAATCTGGTTAGAAGCAAAATTAGCCTATATAGGTACAAGGGTATTAAATTCAGTATATGTAAAATGCCTCATTTCATTGTCGTTCATGCAGGGGCGTAGGAACTATGTTCAAGTTGGGGGGGGGGGGGGGAGGGGGATCAAATTATCAGTCTGGACCGCATCTTAGGTTCTGAATAGAAACACACATGTTTTTTCTAAATACAACTAAATGAACACTGGAATTAATTAATCTGATAGAACTGTGACTTTGTTGGCATGCCGAAACCCATAGCCCATAACAACTTTCACAACAACAACAAGCGCTCAAAAGAATACACTTGCACGGTTTAAGTGTTGTAAATAATACCTTTGATCATGTTGACCACATGCAATCAACAATGATTGCGGCAAATGTCTACAAGTTGCAAATACGAGCAAATAAAAATGCTGAACACCACTCTTAAAGTTGACTTAGTTGAGCGCACTCATTTATATTTTCAGCTTTTTAAGCCCATACAAAGCCAGAAGTATCACATTAACTCTTCCTCAGACCTCATGAAAAGTTCACAGACCTACATTCAGATGGGTGTACATTTCAGATTGAAAGTGGCAGCTCTAAACCTCAAAACATCAGCTGACTGAAAAATGTGCGCCGAAAAGAGCGCATACGAGACAAAACTATGCGCCGTTAACTGTAACTGATTTGTTTATTCGCCACGTTGACTCAAGGCCCTAACGTTGACTGACGACGGACGTCGACGTCAGGGGTAGTCGGGCTTTCGAACGGTCCCATTTTCGGGGAGAAATTGGCCGTATTATTCAATAATATTATTGTCGTTTTCAAATTACCGCGTTGTGTTTTACCTATGTCTTTAAAATTGTTATCAGTGTCCTTCCGTTGAATCTCGAGGCTTGCAGGTTAGTGTTCCGATTTTCTTCCCTCTGATTCCTCTTCTGTACTGATTCCAATCCTTCCCTTTTCAGTTTCATTAAGCACAGCGGAATGGCTCTTAAAACCAGAGAAAATGAACTATAATTTTTATTTGTCATAATTATAACTACTATGACTGACTGGATGTAATCAGTACATATTGACACCTACCCCAGTGTGTATGGTAGGGCAGGCACAAGGCCTGGTAAAGGTAAAGACAAGCCATTTGACATTGAACTCAGCAGACCACCAGATGATGTCACTGGTGTTGCCCGGCTCCTTCGTTGGCGCACCGCTCTTACAACATCGTACAATGGCTGTAACTTGTAAACAACAAAAATACCACCCTATAGAGGCATATTTTCAGAATCAGCGCATCAAGGAGGCCCTGTATGCAACATTTGGGGCAAATCGAGACACCCTGGAATATCACACTGCCAGTGTGATATCTGATGCTGCTAATTTGAACGTCAGCATTGAAACCCGTGTGCAACCAGCGCTACCGGCCTTATCGCTATTGGTGCTACAACCTAACCTAATCCCGCCATTAAGTCTGATCTAGTAGTAAACAAGCCAACACCATTAAGTCTGATCAAGTATTAAACAGGCCTATGCCATTAAGTCTGACCATGTAGTAACACTAGTAAACAGGTGCAACAATCACCACCAACAGACTGTTCAATTTCAACCTTTGTGCTATTGTTAGCTGGAATCTTGCAATTTGATTGGTGCAGCGCTCAGCTGCAGGTGACGTCAAATCACGTTTTGTCAGCTCTGACGAGGCAGCTTATATGGCGCTCAAGCAGTGTTACCCCCCTGGGCAGGCGTCACACCTCCATACACAACACTTAAGGTAGTGTGATGAGCCTGAACAAGCGGTAGGCAGTGCAGCCAGCTTTATGACGTCATTGTGAGGGTATACTTAATGGTGTAGGCCTGTTTACTAGTGTTACTACTTGATCAGACTTAATGGCATATGCCTGTTTAATACTTGTTCAGACTTAATGACATTGGCTTGTTTACTACTAGATCAGACTTAATGGTGGGGGTAGGTTAGTTTAGGTTATGGTACCTAAACTAACCTAACCTAACCCTGCCATTAAGTCTGATCAAGTAGTAAACAGGCCCATTAAGTCTGATTGAGTAGTAAACAGGCCTACATCATCAAGTCAGATCAAGTAGTAAACAGGCCTACACCATTAAGTATACCCTCCCAATGACGTCATCAAGCCGGCTGCACCACCCACCACTTGTTCAGGCTTGTCACACTACCTACTGTGTTGTGTACAGAAGTGTGACGCCTGCCCTACCAGTACCCTCCAGTGTAGGGTAAAAGTTAAATCTTCAGACACATCCTAACCTTAGATTTTGCATGCCATTAGAATGTAGACAATCCTGATGCACTTTGCTTTAGTGCGGCAGTATTGTTTACATTCTGATAGCATGAAAGTCTGAGGTTAGGATGTGTCTGGGGTTACAGCAGTTTACCCTACCTAGTTAACTTTAACTCAAACTGTGATGTTGTTGTGAGTTGTGACACAGACACAGCTAACATTGTTTTACAGTTAACCTACTTAAGACATGATCTAAGTGCTGCTCATGCTGCTCACTGGTGTATTTTCTGCCGCAAAAGCTGTAAAAACACATTGTTCTTTTCAGTTGATTCTATCATAACTTTCTATAGCATGGGGTTTGATGTCATAGTCTTTTTACTATACAATACTGTGTCACTGGCCAGCAGCTATGTAAATGTCCTGTGAATGGCTTGAATTTTATTTAAGAAGAAATACCCCACTACCTGGCAGACCCAAAGCATTATCCACAGTATAGACCCTCCTGATCATGCAAAGCACATAGTGATTCCAGTGGTATTGCTCTCTCAGCTAGCAGATGGACCAAGATGATCCATTTTGCTGAAGAGTTTGGGACCCTCAGCTGGACTCCAGAGTCCAGTCCTCTGCTGACTACTGAGCTGGCAATCCATACTGGTCAATCAAGACCAAATATATTTAATATTTCTCCTGACCATGACCAGACCATTTTGTCAGGAGTAACAGCAGTAACAGCAGTAACAGCAATGAGCAGCAGCAACAGCAGCAATAGGACTTCTAAACAACTTTCCAGGCATGCAGATTAAAATGAAGTCAGATATGGTATAGCAGATGAGGTCTTCAGCTCCAGATCTGTAAAGTTAATGTCACAGCATTGATACCTGGACCAAGCTAAAGACTGATTACACAGCCCTGTTTCAGTTCCATGGCTAAGAAGGGACTTTTTTGTGCTGCCCCTTCATGGGTAGGTAGGGGTGTGCTTCCTTTCCTGTGACTCTTCTATGTTATAACCAGGGGCGTCAACGCCTAACAGACCATTCAGACTAGTCACACCACTTTTTTGGATGTCCCAATGTGCCGCCACCGTCTAGGTGCCGCCCTCGACGAGGCGCCGTCACATACCAAGTGCCGCCACTGATCGGACGCCACCCAAGTCAGGTGCCGCCCCTTCAGCCAGGTACCGCCCGCTCAGAAAGATGCCGCCTTTCAGCCAGGTGTTGCCCCTCGAAAATATGCCGCCCCCTCAACCGGGTGTCGCCCCTTCAGCCAGGTGCCGCCCCTTCAGCAGGTGCCGCTCCGCAGAAGATGCTGCCCCTCCAGCCGGGTGCCGCCACTTCAGCCAGGTGCCGCCCCTTCAGAAGGGTGCCACCCCTTCATCCAGGTGCCGCCCCTTCAGAAAGATGCCACCCTTCAGCCAGGTGTTGCCCCTTACAAAGATGCCGACCCCTCAACCGGGTGCCGCCCCCTCAGAAAGATCCGCCCTTCAGCCAAGTGTTGCCCCTCAAAAAGATACCGACCCCTCAACCGGGTGCCGCCCCTTCAGACAGGTGCTACCCCTTCAGCCAGGTGCCTCCCCTTCAGCAGGTGCCGCCCCTCGGAAGATGCTGCCCCTTCAGCCGGGTGCCGCCACTTCAGCCAGGTGCCGCCCCTTCAGAAAGGTGCCGCCCCTTCAGCTAGGTGCCGCCCCTTCAGCTAGGTGCCGCCCCTCAGCTAGGTGCCTCTCCTTCAGCAAGGTGCCGCCCTTTCAGCCAGGTGCTGCCCCTTCAGCCAGGTGCCACCCCTTCAGTCAGGTGCCGCCCCTCAGCCAGGTGCCACCCCTCAGATAGACGCCGCCCCTTCAGCCTGGTGTGGCGCCTTCAGCCAGGTGCCGCCCCTCAGCCAAGTGCCGCAACGAATATTTGCCGTCCCTATATCCTGATAAGGTGATGCCGTATCATGGCGGCCATGGCCCATCGATATGTCTTTTTGGTGCAGACTCAGGCTTAAGTAGTTCTTAAAGGGAATGTTTCACCTTTCTGAAAGTTGTCAAATATACGCTGGTTGTAGTTGAAAATATTAAGTAAGTGCTGCTGAAAACGATGGTGATATTTTTCTCTCTCGAAAAGTCGCTTAACTCTATACAAATTAAGGTTTTCGATTTGGGATGATGACGTCATTATTGAGCTGTAGACCGCCGCTGATTGGCTGACAAAGTGGGATTCGGTGAAAAAGTGTCTGTCAGCCAATCAGCGGCGGCACTAGCCTAGACCCCATTTTGCAAATGTGAATCAAAATTGCTTAAAAACGGCTAAGTTTTGGAGAAAATTACCTTCGTATTTTCGCCATTTCAATAATGGCCAAATATAATGGCTATCTAAGTTCAAAGCCAATACAAAGCATGGGTGGAGCTTTTAAAAAAAAAGTTGGTGGGACAAGATGTCATATAGACTGGTTGTTTGCAATGGTTCAGGTGAAAATGGCCATTTCAACGCCAGGAAACCTTCAAATCTGACAAAAATTGGTGGGACAAAACACAAAGTTGGTGGGAAAGTTCCCCCACCATTTGAATAGGAAACTCCACCCGTGATTTGCCCCCCCCCCCCCTTACGGGTCACAGGGGGCCCGCCGAGATTGGCCCAGATACCATTTGCATTAGCTAAATGGCTTTCCAAAAGTCACAGAGGAGCCCTCAAACTAGGCAAGGGTCACTCTGGTGCATGTCAAGGGCCCTCAGAGACACTGAATGGCTTTCGAAGCAGGCCCAGGGGGACTCTTGGGCATGTCCAGGGGCCCATTGAGCCCACCGAGGGGCCCAAAAACTGTCCAGGGGCCTCTCGAACATGTCCATGGGCCCATTGAGCCCACTCAAGGGCGTAAAAACATGCCCAGGGACCTTTCGAGCATGCCCTGGGGCCCATTGAGCCCACTCAGGGGCCCCAAAAACCTGCCCAGAGGCCTCTAGAGAATGTCCATTTGTCCAGGGGCCAATTGAGTATGTTCAGGGGCCTCTCGAGCCTGGCCAGGGGGTCATTATAGTCTGTTTTGGGGCCTCTCGAACCTGCCCAGGGGCCATTAGAACCTGCCCAGAGGCCTCTCGAGCTTGCCCAGGCGCCCATTGAATCTGTTCAGGGGCCTCTCGAACTTGCCCAGGGGCCTCTCGAGCTTGCCCAGGGGCTCATTGAGTCTGTGCAAGGGCCTCTCGAACCTGCCTAGGGGCCATTAGTATGTGCAGGGGCCTCTCGAGCTTTCCCAATGGTCCATTGATCCTGTTCAGGGGCCTCTCGAACCTGCCCAGGGGCTATTAGAGTCTGCTTAGGGGCCTTTCAGCCTGCCAAGGGGCCATTGAGTCTGTTCAGGGCCCTCTCAAGCTTATCCAGAAGGCCATTGAGTCTGTGAACGGGGCCCTCGAGCCTGCCCAGGGGTTGCTAGCCGTCACCTGGAGCGCCTGCTATAGCTGGAGCGCCTGCTATCCGTGGTCGGCGCGGTCATAATGAGCGGTAATGTGCTGTACTCTGACCCACCTGGTGCAATGTTTTCTTGGGTTTCAAAATGGTTATTTGATAAGTCTGATGCGTTTTTGAATTCGGGGGGGGGGGGGGAGGGGAGATGGTGGTGCAAAAAATTTAAAAAAAAATCCTCTCAGGAGAGTGTGTGCTGCAATATTTGTCAACCAGGGGCGTCGCCGACGGGAGGGTCGGGGACCTGCCCAGGGGGAGGTCTGGGCAAACTCCCCCCACTTTTAGAAGGCGGGGGAGGGTCGACCCCTTCCACACACACACACACACTTTTTAAGGGAAAAAATACAAATGTATCGTAAAAATTTCCTTTGCAGTGCAGTACAAATCCAACTATCTAGTGTCAAGAACTGGAAAATTTTGCGCCGCTTCGCGGCATGACAGAAATTTCGCAATTGTTTATACAAATTTGGACAAATGGGAAAAATAATTTCATTAAGTGTCTAGCTGAGGCTCTCCTTGGCGGTAATTGCTGGCCCCAGGGCCCATACCCTTCATAAAATATTACTTCTAAGTTTCAAGCAGGCTACATGTTTAGCTAGTTTGCCGAGTTCCGAAAAAGGCCACGCGAACGCAAAGACGAGGATATCGGCACCCGGAAGCTGCTCCAGCGGTGCACAATTCGCTGGACCGAAGAGCTAATAGTGGAAACAGGCCAGGACCATCTCCCCAAGCCATCTCACCTCACGGTCTGGTTCCAATATTAACATTTCGTTTTCCAGGACCTAAAATTAACATTTTCACGCCGCTTCGCGGCGTCACATCGGTAGTCATCGTCATAACGAAGCCATAGTAATCGTCATCGGTTCGTCGTAACGCTTAATTGAATGAATATCATTTTTAGCTTATTATCCTCAACAAGGCACACCGCCTATATTTCTGGGTTTTATCAGGCAAAACCGTACAAATTTCGCGCCGCTAACAAGTACATGCCTACCTTTATAACATGAAAATCCACATACAAAATGCCATCTCACCCCTCAGCCAGACCAGAGCAGCGTACCGCCGTCTCACCCCTCAGCCGGGCCGGGGCAGCGTATGTCCGACTCGCCCCTCAGCCAGACCAGGGCAGCGTATGCCCGTTTCCTCCCTCAGCCGGACCGGGACTGAGGGAGGACATGGCCGTCTCACCCCTCAGCCGGACCGGGGCAGCGAACGGCCGTCTCGCCCATCAGCCGGACCGGGGCAACGTACGGCCGTCTCACCCCTCAGCAGGACCGGGGCAGCATGTGGCCGTCTCGCCCCCTATCCTGGAGAACCTTATGCCGAAACAGCTAAGCTGTTGGACATATTACGGTGCGTCCCCGTGTCATCGGCTGAGGCTGAACGGATCTTCAGCAAACTTCGCAAATTGAAGACGTGGCTGCGGAACAGCATGGGTGAGAGGCGTCTCTCAGATCTCTTTGTCTGCCACATCCATCAGTCGCTGCTGGACCAGGTCGACGTGGAGAGGGTGGTGAAGGCGTTCGTGGCAGAGGACGATACTTGGAGGAGAGTGTTGGGTGATGGCTAAAAAGCACTAGGGTGAAATGTTCCGAAGAGCGGGAGTCCTGGAACGGTGTTACTCAAGGAGCAGCGTTCGTTCAGGTATTCGGAGAGGATTCACTCACAAGTCAGACGGCGGTAGTTCGGCGTGGCAGTGATGTATAAGTGACAATATAAGATTGGCATGCATTTTAAGCACGAATCTCTAGGAAAAACTGTACCGAGATCCAATCCAACAGGCAAATAATTAGTTATAAATAGATACAACGGCGAACGGCTGCTCTAAAACCGTAATAATGTTTGCAAAACAGCCCGTCACAGACCACTCATGAGCCCAGTTGGCAGAGCGCTCCGCTGAAAACCTAAAAAATGTATCTGGCAACTGACATGGTGTAGTTGACTCCCTTCAGCGCTTGATTTAACATATTGCCAGGATGACCTTCATTCAGCGGCAGCGACGACAATGCACCTAATTTAATGGACGAATGCCCCAAAAGATTTATTATACCTACTTTGGAGTTGGAGCTGGACGGACTAGTTAAACTTACGGTCACGCAAACCCTACGTACCGAAATGTTAACGAAGAAAAGATAAGATACGATCGGCTGTTTACGATCAGGTAGGGTATCGAAATTTCGCTTGACAAAAACCTGGAAAGATACAAATTTGAACGTGTATGCACCCTTTGCCAGGTGCCGCCCCTTGCTAGGTGCCGCCCCCATGCTAGGTGCCGCCCCCCGAGCAAAAAGTCGCACCAGTTTTTGTCGCGTGTCGACGCCCCTGGTTATAACCTTGTTCTCCAATATAATTTGTGATTACTTAAAGTACATCACACCATTCCCTGACAGTTTATGTTTGTTGGCATCAGACCACCAAATGTTAGTATAAGCTTTGCCCTAAAGCACCCACAGACTGGTAGCAAAGCTAGTAGCATTGTCTGATATAGTGTGGCGTCACTGGCTTGCCCTGTCCACAGCCTGTGTCTGCTATAGTGTGGCGTCACTGGCTTGCCCTGTCCACAGACTGTGTGATAGTGTGGCGTCACTGGCTTGCCCTATCCACAGACTGTGTGATAGTGTGGCGTGACTGACTTTCCCTGTCCACAGACTGTGGGATAGTGTGGCGTGACTGGCTTGTCCTGTCCACAGACTGTGTGATAGTGTGGCATGACTGACTTTCCCTGTCCACAGACTGTGGGATAGTGTGGCGTCACTGGCTTGGCCTTTCCACAGACTGTGTGATAGTGTGGCGTCACTGGCTTGCCCTATCCACAGACTGTGTGATAGTGTGGCGTGACTGGCTTGCCTTGTCCACAGACTGTGTGATAGTGTGGCGTCACTGGCTTGCCCTATCCACAGACTGTGTGATAGTGTGGCGTGACTGGCTTGCCCTGTCCACATACTGTGTGATAGTGTGGCGTCACTGGCTTGCCCTATCCACATACTGTGTGATAGTGTGGCGTCACTGGCTTGCCCTGCCCACAGACTGTGTGATAGTGTGGCGTCACTGGCTTGCCCTGTCCACAGACTGTGTCTGATATAGTGTGGCGTGACCGACTTGCCCTGTCCACAGACTGTGTGATAGTGTGTCATGACTGAATTGCCCTGTCCACAGACTGTGTGATAGTGTGGCGTCACTGGCTTGCCCTGTCCACATACTGTGTCTGATATAGTGTGGCGTGACCGACTTGCCCTGTCCACAGACTGTGTGATAGTGTGGCGTGACTGGATTGCCCTGTCCACAGACTGTGTGATAGTGTGGCGTCACTGGCTTGCCCTGTCCACAGACTGTGTGATAGTGTGGCGCTGCCGTGGTATCGTCTCGTGTCTTCCCGATGCGCTCCCGGATGCCTTCGTCTCGCGGGCCGCAGCGCGTGCTGGTCACGGTGGCCGTGTTGATGGTGCTGGCCGGCGTGGTGCAGTACTGGCGGCTGCGCACTGTCAACGCCGACCTCACCAACCAGCTGGTCCGGATCGAGGCGCTGCTGCAGGTCGCGTAAGTCGAGGCGCTGCTGCAGGTCGCGTAAGTCGAGGCGCTGCTCGACGCTGCTGCAGGCCGCGTAAGTCGAAGTGCTGATGCAGGCCGCGTAAGTCGAGGTGCTGCTGCAGGTCGCGTAAGTCGAGGCGCTGCTCGACGCTGCTGCAGGCCGTGTAAGTCGAGGCGTTGCTGCAGGTCGCGTAAGTCGAGACGTTGCTGCAGGTCGCGTAAGTCGAGGCGCTGCTGCAGGTCGCGTAAGTCGAGGTGCTGATGCAGGCCGCGTAAGTCGAGGCTCTGCTGCAGGCCGCGTAAGTCGAGGTGTTGCTGCAGGTCGCGTAAGTCGAGGCGCTGCTCGACGCTGCTGCAGGCCGCGTAAGTCGAGGCGTTGCTGCAGGTGGCGTAAGTCGAGGCGTTGCTGCAGGTCGCGTAAGTCGAGGTGCTGCTGCAGGCCGCGTAAGTCGAGGTGCTGCTGCAGGTCGCGTAAGTCGAGGCGCTGCTGCAGGCCGCGTAAGTCGAGGTGCTGCTGCAGGTCGCGCAAGTCGAGGCTTTGCTGCAGGTCGCGTAAGTCGAGGGGCTGCTGCAGGCCGCGTAAGTCGAGGCTTTGCTGCAGGTCGCGTAAGTCGAGGTGCTTCTGCAGGCCGCGTAAGTCGAGGTGCTGCTGCAGGCCGCGTAAGTCGAGGTGCTGCTGCAGGCCACGTAAGTCGAGGTGCTGCTGCAGGTCGCGTAAGTTATGCCCGTCAGAGTCAACAGACTGCCGCACCAGCGACTGCCTGACATGCCGCTGGGTTCCTACCATTAGATCAATGTGTGGAAACCTTTTCTGTTTAAGCATAAACTTGTTTCTTCATGAGCTTGATTTTCCCAATTGACTCCTGCATCATTGTGATCTGGAGGTGGTCTGCTTCAGGGAGGAGAAGTCATCTAAGATCGACTCACAGAGGAAGGAGACTGGCGAAGACCTGAAGAAAGTAAACGCTAACCTTCAGCAACTGCAGATCACCAAGGATGAAGAAGACACTAAGTGCAAACACCTTCAAGAGAACATGGAGGAATTGGAGGAGAAAAGAGCATTATTACAGAAGGAACTTGACGACGAAAAAGACAACCACGTAAGTTTGTGATGATGTCCGCCTATTATATGTGGGCCTTGATGTGGCTGTGTAGCCAAGCTGGTTATGTGAAGGACGCGGAGCTGGCCATGTGACCGGATCCGTCCACTATATACAGGACGCGGAGCTGGCTATGTGACCGGATCCGTCCACTATATACAGGACGCCGAGCTGGCTATGTGACCGGATCCGTCCACTATATACAGGACGCGGAGCTGGCTATGTGACCGGATCCGTCCACTATATACAAGACGCGGAGCTGGCTATGTGACCGGATCCGTCCACTATATACAGGATGCGGAGCTGGCTATGTGACCGGATCCGTCCACTATATACAGGACGCCGAGCTGGCTATGTGACCGGATCCGTTCACTATATACAGGACGCGGAGCTGGCTATGTGACCGGATCCGTCCATTATATACAGGACGCCGAGCTGGCCATGTGACCGGATCCGTCCACTATATACAGGACGCCGAGCTGGCCATGTGACCGGATCCGTCCACTATATACAGGACGCCGAGTTGGCTATGTGACCGGATCCGTCCACTATATACAGGACGCGAAGCTGGCTATGTGACCGGATCCGTCCATTATATACAGGACGCGGAGCTGGTTATGTGACCGGATCCGTCCATTATATACAGGACGCGGAGCTGGCTATGTGACCGGATCCGTCCACTATATACAGGACGCGGAGCTGGCTATGTGACCGGATCCGTCCATTATATACAGGACGCCGAGCTGGCCATGTGACCGGATCCGTCCACTATATACAGGACGCCGAGTTGGCTATGTGACCGGATCCGTCCACTATATACAGGACGCCGAGCTGGCTATGTGACCGGATCCGTCCACTATATACAGGACGCCGAGCTGGCTATGTGACCGGATCCGTCCACTATATACAGGACGCCGAGCTGGCTATGTGACCGGATCCGTCCACTATATACAGGACGCCGAGTTGGCTATGTGACCGGATCCGTCCACTATATACAGGACGCGGAGCTGGCTATGTGACCGGATCCGTCCATTATATACAGGACGCGGAGCTGGTTATGTGACCGGATCCGTCCATTATATACAGGACGCGGAGCTGGCTATGTGACCGGATCCGTCCACTATATACAGGACGCCGAGCTGGCTATGTGACCGGATCCGTCCACTATATACAGGACGCCGAGCTGGCTATGTGACCGAATCCGTCCACTATATACAAGACGCGGAGCTGGCTATGTGACCGGATCCGTCCATTATATACAGGACGCGGAGCTGGCTATGTGACCGGATCCGTCCACTATACAGGACGCGGAGCTGGCTATGTGACCGGATCCGTCCACTATATACAGGACGCGGAGCTGGCTATGTGACCGGATCCGTCCACTATATACAGGACGCCGAGCTGGCTATGTGACCGGATCCGTCCACTATATACAGGACGCCGAGCTGGCTATGTGACCGGATCCGTCCACTATATACGGGACGCCGAGCTGGTTATGTGACCGAATCCGTCCACTATATACAGGACGCCGAGCTGGCTATGTGACCGGATCCGTCCACTATATACAGGACGCCGAGCTGGCTATGTGACCGGATCCGTTCACTATATACAGGACGCCGAGCTGGCTATGTGACCGGATCCGTCCACTATATACAGGACGCCGAGCTGGCTATGTGACCGGATCCGTCCACTATATACAGGACGCCGAGCTGGCTATGTGACCGGATCCGTCCACTATATACAGGACGCGAAGCTGGCTATGTGACCGGATCCGTCCATTATATACAGGACGCGGAGCTGGCTATGTGACCGGATCCGTCCACTATATACAGGACGCCGAGCTGGGCGACATGGCCAAGAAGCTGAAGTCGCTGCAGGCTGAGCTGACGGAGAATCGGCGGAAGAGCGGGACGGAGCTGGCCACGACTCAGCAGGAGGCGAACAGGATCCGTCAGCAGCTGACCGTCGCCCAGCAGGTGGCTGCTGACGCCGCCTCCTGCCGCTCCCAGCTGACACAGGTGAGGGGACTGACGCCGCCTCCTGCCGCTCCCAGCTGTCACAGGTGAGAGGACTGACGCCGCCTCCTGCCGCTCCCAGCTGACACAGGTGAGGGGACTGACGCCGCCTCCTGCCGCTCCCAGCTGACACAGGTGAGGGGACTGACGCCGCCTCCTGCCGCTCCCAGCTGACACAGGTGAGGGGACTGACGCCGCCTCCTGCCGCTCCCAGCTGACACAGGTGAGAGGACTGACGCCGCCTCCTGCCGCTCCCAGCTGACACAGGTGAGGGGACTGACGCCGCCTCCTGCCGCTCCCAGCTGACACAGGTGAGGGGACTGACGCCGCCTCCTGCCGCTCCCAGCTGACACAGGTGAGGGGACTGACGCCGCCTCCTGCCGCTCCCAGCTGACACAGGCGAGGGGACTGACGCCGCCTCCTGCCGCTCCCAGCTGATACATGTGAGGAGACTGACGCCGCCTCCTGCCGCTCCCAGCTGACACAGGTGAGGGGACTGACGCCGCCTCCTGCCGCTCCCAGCTGACACAGGTGAGGGGACTGACGCCGCCTCCTGCCGCTCCCAGCTGACACAGGTGAGGGGACTGACGCCGCCTCCTGCCGCTCCCAGCTGACACAGGTGAGGGGACTGACGCCGCCTCCTGCCGCTCCCAGCTGACACAGGTGAGGAGACTGACGCCGCCTCCTGCCGCTCCCAGCTGACACAGGTGGTAACGTTACAGACTCTATTTTGGCCCTTTATAACCACCAGAACCACCACAAAGTCTCGGTTGCTGGAAGGTGTGCGTGCTGAGGAGTTGTCTGTGAATTATACTGTTGTGAATCTTCGTAATTATAAGTTTTTCCTTCATATGACAAAAACTGTCACTTTTTAGACGCATGGTTCCTATGGTTCCTAATTTCTCAGAATCAGCCTAAATGCTTGTATTATCTTCCAAAGCACCTGTGAATGACGCGCTGTGTAGCACCGCTGCGTTGTTACCACTCTGTGATCTCTGGTCATGCGGTTTCCAGGCGCAGTCCAAGCTGGTCAAGTGCCAGTCGGCCCCGGCAGCTCAGCCGTCCGCGGCCGGACAACTCCCTGTCTTCGCAGCCGCCGCTGTGCCAGGTGAGACAGAGTGAGAGAGAGAGAGAGAGAGAGAGAGAGAGAGAGAGAGAGAGAGAGAGAGAGAGAGAGAGAGAGAGAGAGTGAGAGAGAGTGAGAGAGAGTGAGAGAGAGTGAGAGAGAGTGAGAGAGAGAGTGAGAGAGCGAGAGTGAGAGGGAGGAGTGTGCCCGCCTGTCGGTGGTAGTCTGGCAGATGCCATTCTGAGGCTGGGTGGCCCGAGCGGCAATAACGACCCAACGCCAATATTGTGGGCGCCAAGATACGGGGAATTATTTATGGCTGTCGGCGTGATGTGTATTGGAGGTGTTATCTAAAAAATGGACTGGATATCTGTGGCGCTGCCGGCGTGCTATCTTGAGATGCTGTTTGCCTTCCAAACGCAAAGCCTTAATATAACACGCATGACCCGGCCTAGCGGCTGTAGTGTGCCGGTGTCAGTTCCCCGTGTCTCCGGCAGGTGGCAGCGGGGGCGCGTGGCCCGGCCTAGCGGCTGTAGTGTGTCGGTTTCAGTTCCCCGTGTCTCCGGTAGGTGGCAGCAGGGGCGTGTGGCCAGACCTGGCGGCTGTAGTGTGTCGGTTTCAGTTCCCCGTGTCTCCGGTAGGTGGCAGCAAGGGCGCGTGGCCCGGCCTGGCGGCTGTAATGCGCTGGTTTCAGTTCCCCGTGTCTCCGGCAGATGGCAGCAGGGGCGCGTGGCCCGGCCTGAACATGCCGCAGCACCAGCTCAGCCAGCAGCTGTTTGAGAGCGCCGGCCTGGCTGGCGGTTTCCAGCAGGCGCATGGCCACGCCGGCCTGGGTCCGGCGCAGCAGCGCGTGCTGCCGGCACCGCCGGGCGCCGGAGCGGCGGCGGCTGCTGTGTCCAGCTCCAGTACCAGCTCCAGTCAGAAGCCGGTCGTCCGACAGGCGCAGGACACTCTGGCCAAACCTCAGTCCAGGGAGGTACGACTAACTGTCTAATAACCAACACTGTACACAGTGGCACCGGAAAGATAGACTTTAAACATTAGTTGTGTATCTCTGTAAACGACTCATAGCGCTTATCATAATGACCTGGCTATTAATTATTATAACAATATTATAACCGGGAACGAATTGTCACACAGTGGTAACAGCTGCCCCACGTTTGTGCATTGTGTTTCCATTTGCCGCGCCGCCTGACGCTACACTGCGTGGTGTGTGTCTCGGCCGCCGCCGCCGCCGCCCCGTCAGTAGCGGCCCCTGAGCTGAGCGGCGTGTTTCGGCCGTGTGCCACCAGGAGGCGGTGGAGGGCGCCGGAGTGCTGGCGCCGCCGCAGCAGCCTGAGCAGCAGCAGGAGCCGGCGCCGGCCGTGGAGAAGCCGGAGGAGCCGGCGGTAGCCGCGGAGAAGCCGGCGGTAGCCGCCGAGAAGCCGGCGGTAGCCGCGGAGGAGCCGCAGCTGGGTCTGGACTATGGTGGTATGCAGTACCCCGAGGAGGCCAAGGGTGAGTGGAGGAGGGAGACTGTGCCGCCAGGTGGGGACAGGGGGTCGGGGAGAGTTGCTGACGGACAGCGTCGGGGAGAGTTGCTGACGGACAGGGTCGGGGAGAGTTGCTGACGGACAGGGTCGGGGAGGGTTACTGACGGACAGGGTCGGGGAGAGTTGCTGATGGGCAGGGTCGGTCGGGGTGAGTTGCTGACGGACAGGGTCGGGGAGAGTTGCTGACGGACAGGGTCGGGGAGAGTTGCTGACGGGACAGGGTCGGTCGGGCAGAGTTGCTGACGGACAGGGTCGGGGAGAGTTGCTGACGGACAGGGTCGGTCGGTCGGAGTGAGTTACTGACGGACAGGGTCGGGGTGAGTTACTGACGGACAGGGTCGGGGAGAGTTGCTGACGGACAGGGTCGGGGAGAGTTGCTGACGGACAGGGTCGGGCACCTGTGTCAGTCGGACGGCGCTGGCGGCTCAGAGCTGCTGTTCGCTGTGCCGGTGCCTGTGACCACATCAGAACGTGTGCAGATGTGCCCGGCCTGGTCTGGGGGCCACGCCAGGTGTCACCCAGTGCTGACCGCTGTGTCGTCATCTATCGCCGTCTTGAAGCAGGCGCCATGGATGACCACCCGGGCGCGGAAGCGGACGTCGAGTCCAAGGACGCGGCGCTCATCAAGGGTCTGCAGGAGCTGTCCAACAAGAGCGGCCAGCACGAGGAGCTGCCGGGACCGGAGCCGCAGTCGGCCGCCGGCGAAGGTACGGCCAGACGGTCACACTGACGGAGGGAGGCGCTGACTGAGCTCTCCTGTACACACGCTGGTCTACTACTGACTAAGTATCGGCATTGCAAAGTCCGCCCACGGGCTATACATACACATATGTATTATGTAATGGTGTTGTTTCTGATTGTTGACGTCCTTCGGTCCAGTGACTGTGGTTGCCGGTTGGCACTGACTGTAACACCGTGTCCGGTTTCAGGTGGCATGTCGGCTCCGGAGATGGTGGGTGCGGTGCCGGCCCAGGATCTAACCGGCGGTGAGCAGCCTCCCCTGCCGCTCCGGTAGAGCAGGTGGGCGATACACCGGGGAACTGGGGCAGAGAAGGAGACACCAGACACCGACCGCCGGCCTCCCCTGCCGCTCCGGTAGAGCAGGACGGGTGTCAGTGGCCCGCCGCTTGCTGGACAGTGATGCCGTGTGACCCGATGTGCAGGCCCCGGTCGGCCGGCCAGTCTGTCAGTGTTGTACGGCCGCCGTCGTTCAGAGGCGGGTCGGCCGGTCAGTCAGTGTTGTTCGGCCGTCGTCAGTCAGAGGGAGGTCGGCCGGTCAGTCCGTCAGAGGCGGGTCGGCCGGCCAGTGAGCACATGACGGCAGACGGAGCGGCGGTGTGGCGGGCCGGGTCGCCGGTGTATGTCGAGAGGCCGACACTCTTGCCCCCGCGGCCTCAGACTACCAACCTGTCTGACCTGCGGCCGCGGCTCGATGGCCTCCTCAGCGGAGTGGCGGCGGTGACTGCGTCAGGCCCGGCCCGAGGGCCGCGGGACACCAGAAGTGCCTGAGGTGCGTGGAGAGGCGGCAGGCGGTACGGAGAGGACCCCCTCCCCCCTACTGCTGCAGTGGCGCTGCCTGCCGGCCGGACGGCGGGCGGTACATAGGGGGTCCCGGTGGAGCCCCCCCCCCCCCCCTGCTGCAGTGGCGCCGCCTGCCGGCCGGACGGCCGAGGACTCCGCCAGTTGAGGTCTGCATCAAACTCAGCTGTGTGGGGTACTGCTGAGTGCCTCTGGGCCTCAGGCTGAGACTTGATCGGATTATTTTGTTATGAGACTGGGCCGTGTCTCTGTGATCGGTGGATCGACGCGTACTCAAGCTATTCGCGAATGTTATCTCGGCTTGGTTTTGGGAAGGCTTAGGCAGTACTTTGTTCCCTTGTAGAAACTATTTTCTTTGATCTCGTAGCCATGTTTCACCAGCTACAGTGTAGTTTCGCGCCCATATTCAATTAGCACCATTGTACGAGAAATAGAACTCTGCCTTCAGTCACATTGTCGCACATTTTTTGACGTGTTATTGTCGAGGTCGAGTTGTTGTCGTCAAAGCCTTGTCACCTTGAGATAAGGCAGGGTATTCTGTGCTAGTGCTTGGTTGTACTTACAGCTGTCAAATTTCTGCTTAATGCGTACGAACCGTTATGCTCGAATCATGCCAGTAATGTATGTGTGCGTCACATTGTGTTGAGATAGTCGCAAATCCCAGATTGGCGCATCAGAGGAGAGGTACCTGCCTGTCCGTATACTGCAGCTCGGTTGCATCTTGTGAGATCTACTATGGACCAAGGATATGTGTAATTTATTGCTGTTTGCAGTGATTGGACACGCTGTCCGGCCTGGCTGAGCCGAGAAGCCTGTGTGACCAGTTTCAATCGGTGCCGATATTTAATGTCTGTTTTCGCACATGCATACCTAATGATGTGATATGTGTTGTTTAATTGGATGTCATGCGAATTTGTCACCAACTCAATGATATGTTCAGTCATTTTCTTATGATGCATGACTTACTCTTTTTGAAGACGTTGGTGAAATATATAATTATTCAGATCTACATTGTATTTTAGATAGAGACTTGCAACCACTTTGCGCGATAACGTCAACACTCAACAGCAAATCGCTTTGCCTTTACTGCGGCCTTTTAGGTATAACGTGTACAACTTGTATTATCTGGCGCTTAGGTCTGTGGGCGCCACATAAACCCGGTGTTGCGGAGCCCTAAAACCCCAAACACACTCACACTGGCGTTTAGGTCGTGGATGATTTTTTTGTGCGATATGATTAGAACTCTGAGATTTGTGAAACTATTGTCTGAACATATATGAACACCTCTGGCGCTGCTTTTCGTGCGGCTAACTTTCCGACGCGATCGATGTTTGAACGACAAACAAATTTCATAGTGTGGCTCAAGGCCGTACAAGAGAGGTGTGGCTCTCGAGACGGGTTCACAAGACAGCTTCGCTTTTTGAATTGCCATTCTGTTCTGACATCTAATGGACCAAATGTGAAACAGTGGTACAGTTTTGACCGCAAGAGGCGCTAGTGTATCATGTCCTGCTAATATTGAGTTAAGGGCAACGCAACGGGTCGCTATTTTCTTTTTCATGCATCTAAAATTGCCACTTGCATGTATTATATGCGAGTATACCACCAATTTTCACCGACCATGGTGTGCGAAAATTCAGTAAGGACTCTTTTGAGAAGTGTTTGAACCATAGGTAGGTATTTATAGATAGGTACCGTATGTCCTGTGTCGTTTAGTGTGCTGTTCTAGAAATAACCGGAACGATGAACATGTGATGCGGGATCACTATACAGTAGCTACAGCGAAGTTATGGCTGTTAATCTAACTTACCGGTATTTTCCTATCATATTGCCGGATGAAACTTAACCCGCGCCCCGCTGGGGTCTCCAGCCGAACGCGGGGGGGGGGGGGAATTTACCCCCGTATCTTCCGAACCAATGACCGCAGCGAGACGCGCAAGACGGGGATTGAAAGCTCTCAATGAGACAAATCTAACGCATACCCGAAATTCTTAAAATAAGGTCACATGTCAGGTCACGGTCAGGGCAAAGGTCACAATCGAGTTATTTGAGTTAATGGGCCATACTTTCCATTCAAATACTTATATTACGACTATTATCGCACAAAAAGCTCCCATAGGTATAATACCTACATCAACCACATTACCGAACAGGGACGTGGGAACTACTTTGAAGTTGTTTTTTTTTGGGGGGGGGGGGGCGAACTTTTTAGCAATACTACGACACACATTAAAGGAAATAGTTCACCTTCAACATTAGTTTTAAACTGAGATAGCAGTTTTGTAGCCCGTGTTGGGAAACCCCTATCTGCAAGTTTTCTTGACTGAGAAGACTTTCCAGCCGGGTTTACAGAGGCATACGGTTCATAGTAGGAAACAGGGGTGGCATGACCCCCACTTTTTCATAATTTTTGATTTTTATGTTAACCCGCGCCGTGCCGGGAGCGGGGCGTTTAGACGCCCCCCCTAAGGTTTTTCGAGGTTAGCGAAAAAACGTCGGCGCGCCGTTTTTGCCGTTTCAAAAACGGTGCACGGCGCACAGCGCCGCCATTTAAAAAAAACGGCGCACGGCGCACAACGCCGCCGTTTCAGCCGCCGTTTTTGGCACACCTGTTCGGGCATCAATTACCCACATTGTGTGCAATTCTTGACCACGGGTCATCTCAGGCCAGGCCAGGTGACCACACCTCCAAATAAGTTTGCGGTCGTACCACAGCCACAGGTTTTGGCCAATCGGTTTGAAACTTGCAGGATTTCATAAGGTCATAGGTACCTACTATTTGAATATCTAAGATTTTGAATATCCCGACCTATGGACACCGGTCGGGTCAATTTCGTGACCTCCCATTATAAGTCAATGGGGAAATATTGAAATGTTTCCTATTCCGAGGATACACATGATATCAGTCAAATTCCTTCTGGATCATGTTATAGGCTATTATTGATGATCCAAATTCAATTTTTGTTCAGTAACCCCTACAGGGTCAGCCGAGGTCAACTGAGGTCACCAACACTTTTTGTGTCAATAACTCTCGATAGAATGAAGATAAAGAAGTGAAACCGGCATAAATGTGTTTGTCTCGCCGATACACGTCTCCCAATATGCAACATGACCTACTTAGGTCGCCACTTGACCTTGACCTGAGGTCAAAGTTCTAAGTTGACCTAAACTGGTCCAAATGAATGTGATTCGAAGCGCTTTGACGAGACGAACATCATGTCGTCAAAATCATTGCCGTATCTTTATTAGGTAAACAGTTATTTGCGAACGTTTTGCGAAAAATAGCCCTTTTGACATCAATTGTTTTTTTTTTCTCGTTTGTTTCTAGCTATCATAGTTCCCGAGATATTTTGGGGTTTCTGGAGCGATGTCCTAAAACTGGAAAATCCGACCCTTGATGACCTCTGGTGACCTTAATATTGACTTAAACCAAAAAATGTAGAAATAGTTTCAAAGTTATTTTTGATGAGCTTTCGAACTGTGTTTTCGGTTTTCCAATGAGGAAAATTTGACAACGAAAAGGTGCACCAAGATTAGAAGTGAGAAGATTGCCAAAACAAAATATTTGGTTTCGCCCCCCCCCCAACTTTAAAGTCGTTCCCGGGCCCCTGGTCCAACATAACAGACCACCTACGGAAAACATCACTTTTGAACGCGGACAAATGTTAGCACTTCGCGTTCGTTTTATTGTCTTATTTGGTGATACAATATAGGGATTGAAACGGAGGTTCGTAATTGAAAAAAAAAACTATTTGTAAGCGCAGGCACTATAGGCATTGATTCATTTCAGTTCAGTTCAGTTCAGTTTTGATTCAGTTCATATGCGAGGGCTGTACCTTGCAAAAATGCATTGTATTGTATTGTAGCTCGGAGGCGGTTTTGAAATAATTCGCTGGTCTCTGTCATTTGAGATGCACAGGTAGTTTCCGGACAAAATATCAAGGCACAAATTGTTCAGTGGCTAAATGTCGAAAGGCTAATCGAATGCGCAAAATATTGAGTGCTCAAAACATTGACTGACCATGTAAATATCAAGCTGCAAAGAATCGAATGCTCAAAATAGAGAATCGCTGAATATGTCAAGTTATCGAGCGGCAAAGTATAGGTATATCGAGTGACGAAATAGCGAATACAAATATCGAGTAACAAAATATATGATAGTTAAATATGAAGAGGCTAAACATCGAGTGACAAAATATCGGTTAGTATAATGCGTCACTAAGGGGCCAGGTAGGTACCTTCTCGTGGCCCATACTGATAAATTATCGTAATACCGACCAGAAGGCATATAAATGTGACCCTTTTGACTTCAGCTCGGGTGTTTACCTCTTTCGACTCGCCTCATTCTGACTTCAGCCGGGATCCTGATTATTGACTCGTACAAGCAGGTATACAGCCTTACTAATGCAAAAGTCGTCCTACTGCATGGTCAGATATGTATTTATTTATTTATTTATTTAACATCATCGCCGACGGGGTGAACCATTTATGGGCGAAGTCACAAAGGTAAAACCACACGCATTCACATACTTAAAAGATCACATTACATCCCTCACCCATAACCATCTATACCTATAATAATACAAAAGATCACCTAGAAGATCCTCTATAATACAAAAGCGATGGTTAAAAGCTGTTGAATGACACAAATGGATTTAAAATATAAAAATAAAATACGAAATCAGAAATATGTGATGAAATAGTAAAGATAAAATAGCAAAAATGAAGACAAAGGTAAAAATGAAAACGAATATAAAATTAAATAGAAATAAAAAGTAGCAATAGTTACACACAGCAATACCTATCACATTTCGACACCGGTGACAAATACAAAGTACATAGCGCGTATAGACTACCTACTTACAATGAAGCGACATATGACCTTACTTTGCCACGAAATGATGAGAGAGTGTCTGAGAACAGGTCCACCGTGGAACATTTATCTACGAGCCTATTAGCCAGTCTAGGCAGCCTCACAAAAATGCCTTCTCTCACAGTTGACACCCTGGCATATGGAATGCTGAACAGAGTTCGAAATTGTTGTCTTGTGGCGCGGCAGGGTACATTGAGTGAGAATGACTGTAATATAAATGATGAACGGATTTTACCAGTGAAAACATTACGCAAAAACATGAATATCTAAGTCATTAACGTATTCTGGTCACATGGGCATGGTCTATTAGGTCTAAGGGTCTTACAGGACTGACCAGGGCGAAACGGAACGTTTTGATTACCGGTAAAATAAATGTTTTTAGTTACATCCTAAACTTATACTTAACCATGGACATCGAAAGCGGGGGACGGGGCACGCGTTCCCACAACATTTTCGGATTCTAACATTAGGTCTAAGGGCGTTGCGTGGAAATAATCGACTTTAGAATGCTTACTTCCCGGTCTTCCCCCCATCCTTCGGGAAGGGGAGACGCCAATGCTCATAGCATACTTACAGTCAATGCAAACCGAGTGTATGATTATATTAATCCTATTCCCTGCGGGGGAGGGGGGGGGGGGCAGATTCTGCCCCTCCCGGTGGTGTTTCACTTGCCGCTTCTAAACCGTTAGGCCTAGCGTCTTGAAACTTTGTGACTTTTCCTAACTTTGAATGGCACGTGTTGTGTCAAAATTTTGCAAAAAATCGGGCCAGCAGAGGCGGTGCCATGCTCCTGTTTTTGGGAGGGTGTTGCGAATGCGGTTGCGCGGCGCATACTTTCTTCGTAGTTCGCGGTGCAATAAATGGGTCAGAAACATTTTCAATGCAATATGCATCATACATAATGGGATTATACATGTTTGTTGGCAGAGGCGCACTCAGGTTAACAAAATGGGAGGCGATACCATACCTCAAATTAGGTCCAACTTCAAATTAGTAAGATGATAAAAGCGTTACTCGCATGGTGCCCCCCCACGTTGTTTTCCTGGATCCGCCTATGCGCAATATATTAAATTTAACCAATTACAGCAAGTATTGCCCACATGTGACGCTCATGTCGTCCCAAACAATCACGAACAGCACAAATTTGTCATCAGAAAATGCCCCCCCCCCATTTTACATCCCCGAATACGCCTATGATTTTTATTTTGGTATTTATCTTTTGGTATATTAAATACCAGTACATTTGAAGCTCAAAAACGTTTTGGGCATGCAAATCGGCCAAACCACATGGCCGTAATAACTTTTCAAAGAACACCCAACATTTTCGTTTTTCCCCCCCTGGCCGTGGCGTACCCAAGGGGGGGGGGGGGGGCAAAGGGGCCATGCCCCCCGCCCCTGAAGGTCCGTACGTGCCCCCTTTGGTCGAAAAAATAATGATTTTTCGATTTTGTTTCAGGAAAAAATGTCGAAAATATGCCGCTCTAAAAATATAGTGGGACAAATCCGGTGAGTTTGTTTTTGGTGGGGTACCTTATTCCCCCCTGAACAAAAGTTGCCCCCTCCCCTGGAGTGAATCCTGGGTACGCCGCTGCCCCCTGTCCCCCATTTTTGAACAAAAATAATTTCGGGCCCCTAAAAGAAAGGATGTTGTCATGACGAATCGAATGGCCATCCCCATCGAAATCGACCGAGCGGTTCTCGATATCTCTGGGGGAGGGGGGGGGGGGGGGGGGCAGAATCTGCCGCTCTCCCCGCAGGTTAACGTAATTTTGGCCGCCCGTCGGGAATAGGGTTCATGGTGTATTATATCGTATCTGACGAGCTGTTTACCTCAAGTGTTGAACAGTTCTTGAGCTACATAATTATTTAACGTAAAAGTTTACAAAACGTGCTGAATGTAGGTAGGTACCTGCCTTACAGCCTATATTGTGTAGTGCGGGACAGCGTTTCGCTTGAGGTATGTAATGCGGTACAGCATTTCTCCACAAATGGTTTTCAGCGTTGCACATTATAAATGTGTAAGTGTAACTTATGTGTTATGTTATGTGAATGTAATGTGATCGTCTTCAAGAAGACGAGCTGATACAGATCCCCATTGCGTTTCTTTTTACATTTAGGCTATAATAGAGAATTAAGTATTAACTACTGTAGCTTTTTCCTCAAACGTTTACCTGCGACTTAGCATAGGAAATGCATACCTAAATTGTCTAGCAAAATGAGTTAAATAGAGTCGAAGATGTTTGAAAGGTGACGGCTACCCGACTAATTCAATATGTATGTTCGTTACACCTCGGTAACCGTGGGCCTTGGAAGCTTAAAGGGTAATATTCACCTTTTTATTTTTTTAACAACAATTTCTTAGGCTTCCGTTATGGTTTATTTAACAATGATGTGATCTAAATTTAAGGGTAAATAAAATAATTCCCTTATTCAAAGTTGGAAGTTTGGACAAATTAAAAACCAAGTACCTACATATACTTCTTTCGGAGTTCATGATCGGTGTTTTCCCTCCGCTAGCGAAACGCGACATATCAATTGTAATCGAAACGCTTTTGTATCAATCTGTTCAACGTTGGATACCTCTCGTTTCTCAACAAATCGCATACACTAAATATGTCGCCGTCCGGGGCCAAGCTGAACTGCCGATTGCAATGCACTTTTGTCAAATGCTTGTTGATTGTTCATAAAAGTTTGCCCCATATTCGCAAAAGATGGAGTGCAGGAAACATATTGCATACCTTCATGATACATAACAATGCGTAGAGAGGCTAATTTACTGAATTCGTTTCCGAGTACCTACTTGCTGAGTACCGACCGTGGATCACTTATTAACTATAAGTTGAAATATCTTTCGATAGGAATGTTTATATGCAAAATGTGATCAATTTACAATATATTTTGGTCTCGTCTATCGATTTCAAGTAATAACTCCATTGTTGTGGAAAATGTGAATATGTTCTTTTAACTATCGTATTAGTAAATATATAGGTAGGTTAGGTGGGTATGTTTCACGATGAACTGGCACATGCGCTCTTTAAGACGAAATATGCGATATGCGTGCCACAAGTGTTGACGCCTGATACCTACGGTTTGGTCGACATCGACGTGTTCGTTTAGATGCACTGCGTTCGAAAATCATGGGCTTCGCCTTATTTTGCGCATACCTACCTCCTTGCTTGTACTAGTGGAGCTTATCTTGTTTTGAACTTGAAGGTAGGTACCTACAATTGTAGAATTCGAACATTATCCTCATGCTCCGCCCAGGTTTTAGACATGTTCTCTTGTAGGCAATTGATTGAACATGGAAAAGCCAGTTTACTGGAAGTGTTCTTAATAATAAATCTGATGCTCGAGAGCAGGATGCATTTGTGCCACTGAAGAAAACCAACCCAACAAACGGTCGACAGTCTTTTTCCCATTTATTTCATGTTGGAAGTCAATTGCTTAACTAATGAATGTTTGAGTGTTGTTGAATGTGAAATAAATTGAACGAAGGATCGTAGGTATCTAGTTTCTATTACCTCAGAATTGAAACGGAATCTTTTGATCCGTTAATGAAAGCCAGATCGTCAAGGTATGACAACGAAGAATCGCTGCGCTATGTGATAACCATCTCTCATGACGGCGATAAGATGACGCAGCCATTTTATGATGCCAACCGCAGCGGCCGGTGGTACTCGGACGCCAATCGAACCATTTGTGTGCCTATACCGTGGCCGACCTCCCTGACTTTCACATGCCTATCTCTGGCTCCGTCCGTCTCCCGATTCGGCGCCACGGGCACGGCGTCATCAGCGCCGCCAAACTGCGCACTAATCCGTAAATTGGCCGGCAGAGCGGCCCCGCCGCCGCCGCCGCCGCCGCCGCCGCCGCTGCCATCGGTGGCGGGCCGGGGGCCGGGGGCCGGCCCGCTCCCATTGGTCGGCTGATGCAGGCTCCGCCCAGCACGACTCGGGCCAGCGGAGCGGCGCCGCGCCGGCAGGACTCTCGCTCGGAGCTCGGACGCGTGTTGGTGTGCGCTGTTCAGGAGCTGGTACACAGTGAGATGCTCGATAACGGCGGCGCCCTCCAATCCATCGAGGCCATGTGCAAGGACATCGACAGCGGAGGTGAGCACCGGCGTAGTGGCGCTCCTGAAACGTAGTGTACACCGCAGCTCGGCCTTGGTGATTTGGTGGTACCCAATTTCTGTGAAACAAAAATGACTCAAATGCGTCTTAGCGTTAATCTAAACTCAGAGCAACCGTTTAAGAGCATTCCGTTAAAGTTGTTCACGAATACGCGTCGACGCGTGGCAGCGCATCGGATAAAATTGCCTTGAATCGGCAATCGCATATACAGTACACTGTTCTGGTTTCTGATATTTTCTCAGAAAAAAAAAATTTCCTCAGAAAAAGAAAAAAATTCTGATATTTATCAGAAATGGCATATTTTAATGAATGGGTCGTACTTGTCAACTTCCCAAGCCTCATTAGATCGCAATCAGTTTTCGGACGTATGCTGTCGGCCTGGAGTACTTCGTCATTCGTCAACATTGCCCTCTGTTGCTGCCTCATCTCCGTCCGTCTGTCCTGCGTGCCCCCCCCCCGTCCCCCGTCTGACGATGTCTCTCCCCCGGCAGTGGAGCTCGACTCGCCGCGTCTCGTGTCGCCGCCGCCGGTGTCCCCGGCCGCGTCCGACTCGACGGAGCGTCCGGCGCGCCGCCTCTCCGGCGACGACTCCGGCAGCGGAAGCGACTCGGGCGGCTCCTCGGGCGGGGGCGGGGGCGGCATCCCGACGCCGCGCCGGACAGCTCGCACCGTGTTCTCGGCCGGTCAGATGGCCGCCCTGGAGAGCGAGTACGCCGCCAACCGGTACCTGAGCACGCCGCAGCGCCGCCAGCTGAGCCAGCGGTTCGGCCTGGCCGAGCCCACCGTCAAGATCTGGTTCCAGAACCGGCGCATGAAGGAGAAACGCCAGCAGAGCGAGAGCCAGATGCACTACCTGAGCCACGTGATGCAGTCGTACATGTACCAGCTGCAGTGCGCCGGCGTGGTCACGCCGCTGCCGGTGGCGCTGCCGGCTGCCCCCGCCCCCGCCCCCGCCCCCGCCCCTGCCCCGACCCCGGCCGTCAGCCGACCCGTGACGTCACCAGTTGACCTGTTCCGACCTCGGGTCAGGCCACATGGCGACCTCTTCCGGCCGTACGCGCTATAAAGGCCATGTTTGTAGTATTGCCACTGTGTATTGTGTATGACTTGTTTACTGTGTTTGCCCGCGTGATAGCTACATAGCCCGTGAAGTGTTGCCATCGTACCATGTGTTCGTGTGTTTCCCGCGCGTGGCGATTTCCCGTCGTCTCCGTCATGTATACTACACTGTACCGCTATACGTGGACTAGACCACGCACACAGACCTCAGATGTTCGCCGAACAATAAAACGCCGGCGCTTGTGACTGGAGGCTGACGTAGGCTGACTCACTCCGGAGTGCGTCGTTTTACGGCCCCCGTTACGGTGACGTCACATGGCCGTTCTGAGAAGGCCGGGCGCGTCACGGAGCAGGAATGTCACAGCGCGGCGCGCTCACACCGCTCACACTGGCCCGGTGCGCCGTGTGACGGTGTCTGACGCACTGTGGGCGCCGTGTTTGTGTGCGTCACTGTTCGCCGCCGCGCCGACTGGTGCGTCACTGTTTGCCGCCGCGTCGACCGGGAGTGGAGCGTCGTATGCGTGTTACACGATAGACGTCTATGTGACCGACATTGTACCTGTACCCTTAGATTCCGATACTGTTGTTGTGAGTGTTGTTTTGTTGTAATTGTATATACCCTATTGCAATAGAGACAATATGTTATGTTATAGATGCCAATACATTTATTCTTGTACCCAGACAATTAGTATTCTCTCCAGAGGAACCGATGATGGACCCGCTGTTGACCGCTAATCGGGTCAGACATTACACGTCGGCACATCACTGGAGTGTACAGTCTGGCTGTTAAACCGCGGTTACGGTTGCGTTTGCCGCTCAAGGTCACGGTTGGGGGCGGTTACGGTTGTACGAGGTTACGCTTACGGTGATTTTATTGGCCTCGGCTGGATCTGACGTTAAATATACACAATAAAGACGACATTGCGTAGACCTCGCATACAATATAATTCTGCCACACATTAAATGTATAATTTCCGTTAAAAGGAAATAGTGACCTTTCCACAATTTTTTATTTATTAGGTATTAAAATCGACAGACGAGACCAAAATATATTGTAAATTGATCACATTTTGCATATAAACAATCGTACCGAAAATATTTCTGATAAGCGATCCACGCTTATCGGCACTCACTAGTACTTGGTAACGAATTTCGGTGTTCACCAAAATCCGGTACTGCTTTTTGACGAAATGGTATGGAAAATATGCCTTCCACTCTGTTTATCGTGATTATGTGCCCTACTGCCCTTAAAAATCAACAAACATTGAATAAAAAGGCAACCAAATTAGCAGTTAACTTATGCACCCAACGACGGTCTAGTTAGTGGTTGTGGCCCTCTATTTTTGAAAATTGGTTCATGTATTTTCAACATTAGGGGCTTTGTTTTGTTTTGTCTCTGGCTGTATATAATACTAGGCTTAAGTTTATCATTAAAAACAAGCATTTTTCAATAAAATCATCATGAAACATTGCAAAATGACAATTAAATCGAAAGTTCAATTTTGCACACAACGGCGACCATTTTAGTGTCGGCGATTTGTTTCATTGACCAATCAGGGACGTTGTCACGCTTCTTGGCGCACTTACTTCATTTCCATGGCCCTATGACTTGTTTACAAATCAACATTCAAACCAGAGATAGTGATGGATCATACTGTTCGTCACATATAAGTACATATGTTTAATTTCCCAAAATGCAATTTTAGAAATATAAAAGTTGTTATTTCACTTTCAATTTGAGATGCGACCAACTTGATACCATACAGGTGTAATACAATAATGCAGATGAATACATAAAAAGGTCATTATTTCCCTTTAAATCAAACAGGCATCAACGCATAAACTACGCGGGCAACGGCATGGAAGCTACACGACAGAACTATGTTACCAAGATTATTATCGCTTTTTTTTGTCAGTAACTATTTTAGTTTTTGCGTTTCTGAAGCTCTTTAGTCTCCATGCATTTTTCCTATTTCACCAATTACCCTTTGCCTTACGGTTACGGGCAGTTGCGGATTTGAGCCCTGCGGTTACGGGCGGTTACGGATTCGATCCCCACGGTTACGGGCGGGTGCGGTTGCATTTTTTTAACTGTAGTCCACTGACAGACCATACCGAAGCGGCAGACAACTGTACCAGGCAACCGGTCTGCAGAATAAGAGATGTGGAGTTTTTGACTGAGACCGAGCCACTGTCGGCCCCGCCGCTGGCCTGGCTGGTCTCCCTGTAAGGCTGAGGGACCAGGCCTGCCCCGCAGCCTGGGGACCATCCCGCCAGGCAGCCCCGGTGCTGGCAGGCCTGGCGCCGCGCGCCGGTTGTTCACACGGCTCACGGGCCCCGTATCACCGGCCGGCGACGGACGCCGCCGCCCGCCGCCCGCGACACACCGTCCGTCGTCACCGACGCGGCGGCGGCGGCGGCGGCGGCGGCGCCAGGCCTTTTATCGGCGCCGGACCGCGTGCTGATGGATGGCCTGTGTCGGCGGCGGCCTCTCTCACGGCACGCGGTGGCAGCGAGAGCAGCGAGAGACACAGGGGAGACAGGAGACCGACGCCAGGGGAGACAGGGGACACATAACACGGAGACACGCCACCCGGCGGCGGCAGCTTCACACAGGGGCAGAGGCGAACCCACGGCGATGTTCGACATGGCAAAATGGACATTTTCATTCAAAATAGTCAGACAAAAATTATCAGAAGCATCCTGTTTTATACCACTTTACGTATCAATCCAGGCACGTAGCCAAGGGGGCGACCGCCCCCCCCCCCCCCCGAGGCCAAGGGGGACCTTTTCGGCGCGTGCAGCGCGCCGAAAAGGGCCGACGAGACCGCGCGAAGCGCGGTATCATGGGCTATTTAAGAGTCGGAAGATTACACGAAGCGTGATCTTTAGAGAGTTTAGAGCACTTGAGAGGCCCTTTAAGGCTACCAGGGCTCTCTCTGAAAGATCAGAGGGCCCCTTGGACGTTCAGAAGAGCCCTGTGCAATGTGCATGTCAGAGGGACCCCTGACCAGACTGAAAGGCCCCCTGAACACGTCGAATGGGCCCCTAGCCAGCACAGAGGGACCCCTGGGCAGGTCGGAGAGGTCCCTGAGCATGTCGGCAGGGCGACAAAGCAGCCAGCGCAGTCTCTTGCCAGGTCGTAAGGGCCCCTGAGCAGGCCGGAGGGCCCCTGGGAAGTTAAAAGGGCCCCTGTGCAGGTCAGAGGGATCCCTGACCAGACCGAAAGGGCCCCTGGGTGGGTCAGAAGGACCCCTGAACATGTCGAATGACCCCTAGTCAGTACGAAGGGGCCCTAGGGCAGGTTGGAAGGCCCTCTGAGCATGTCGGCAAGGCGACAAAGCAGCCAGCGCAGTCCCTTGCCAGGTCGGAAGGGCCCTTTAGAAGGCTGGAGGGCCCCTGAACAGACCAGATAACCCCTGTGAAGTTCAAAGGACCTCTGTGCAGATTGGAGGGGCCCCTGACCAGACCGAAAGGGCCCCTGGGCGGGTAAGAAGGGCCCCTGAACATGTCGAATAGGCCCCTAGCCAGCACGGAGGGGCCCAGGGCAGGTCACAGGGCCCCTTGAGCATGTCGGCAGGGCGGCAAAACAGCCAGCGCAGTACGACCAGAAGAGTCGCTGGGCAGATCGGAAGGGTTCCTGGGCAGGGGCGGCGCCACGGATTTTTGACAGGGGTGACAAAATTGACTGAGTAGGTACGCATGTATCCTCTACTGGAAAAAAGTGCCAAGGAAGTATTACATTCTTATAAACATCGCGACAAACAAGATTAAAACCCAACACATTTCGTCCTATTTTTGTGTTATTAATTAGCTGATAAGTATCTATTTTTGCAAGTTCTTCAAATATTTTAGCACATTTTATTTGTATACCGGACCCATGAAATATTACTAGCACCCATGCTGAATTCACTATACGTAACGCGTTTTTCAGATGGTAGACAATTATAATTAACAAATACTAGCTTCTGTAAGTATAATCTTGGATCTCAGTATTCGTTGGACAGGAATTAGGAGAAGAAACGAGTATACCTACTCGTTTCTTACATTTGTAACGGTTGTACAATATTTCCGTGGCGCTGTTCCCTAGGGAAACCGCCAGCCGCGTGCGGAACCGGCGTCGTTTTTGTCGTGATGGAGGTTGCGGGTGTTGCGCCGGGATTGGATCGGTGTGGAGATTGTGGCAGCACGGTCATGTGGAACCATGATGATTAGGGTCATGTGGAAGCATATGGAACAATACAGAGGTTCGTTATCAAACTGGAGTGGTATGAGAGACGGCGACGCTACCTGGAAGTCAGGAACAGGAACCCGCAACACATATATGTAAGGCAATGTTTGAATGTTGCGGTGGGTAGAGGTAAAGTACCGAATAAAGTCTAATTATTTCGTTATTATTTCGCAATTGGTATAAACATGCAAGTTTATTCATGTCAAGACCACTATGACATAAAGACACAGGAACAGCCACTGGCGGATCCAGGGGGGGGGGGGGGGGGGGGCAATCCGGCCATGGCCCCCCCCCAAAAAAAGCCTGGAAGGGGGGGGGGGGGGGGGGGCAACATGTCTTTTGGCCCCCCCCCCAAAAAAAAACAAAATAAAAAATATATAAATAACTGTAATATGAGCCTCAACGCATATAAAAAACAATAAAATTCCGTGTTCTGTGAAATTTTAAGAAAAAAAATGAACACGTTCATAAATAATGATTTCGTCGTCAACGAAGGAATAACTAGACCCACGACCAAGGGCGGATCCAGGGGGGGGGGGGGGCGAACGGTGCCATGTCCCCCCAAGTCTGTTTAAGGGGGGCCAAACTATGTTTCCCCCCCCAAGACGTGAAATTTAATGCATGCTATATTTGCGTTTTTAGAACGGTACTGGGCATCCCAAAATTGCAGCAGTCAAAATTAAGCTAGCCACAGTCAAAAACTGAAAATTTTCGCGCCGCTTCGCGGCATGACACAAGTTTCGCAATTGCATATACAAATTTGGAAAATTAATTCCATTAAGTGTCTTGCAGAGGCTCTCCTTGGCGGTAATTGCTGGCCCCAGGGCCAACTCTCTTCATAAAATATTATCTTTAAAGCGGGCTACATGTTTAGCTTGTCTGCCGAGTTCCGAAAAAGGCGACGCGAACGCAATGACTCGGACTTCGGCAACCGGAAGCTGTTCCAGCGGTGCCCAACTTGTTGGCCCGAAGAGCTAATAGTGGGGACCAGGCCAGGACTATCTCCCCAAGCCATCTCCCCCAGGCTCCTCCAGATCCACAGGGACCATTTATGCGCGGAAATGTCGGTCTGCCTCTTGCTACTTTGAAACCATTTGCACCGTTACCAGTTGTTTGTTACAGTTCGGTACATAGGTATGTATACAGACTACAGTTATTATTATCATATGTACTATTGAGCGCAGACTGCCACCGGCCATCGTGATTTACTATCCGAGGCTAATGTATATGAAAAACTACCTTCATTTCAACATTTTGCATCATACCGAGATGTGCAACCAGGAAAAGGGGTTACCTGAGGCTTGGCTCCACTCACGGTCTGGTTCCAATATTAAAAATGCGTTTTCCACGACCTAAAATTAAAATGTTCACGCCGCTTCGCGGCGTCACATCAGTGGCCATCGTCATAACGAAGCCATCGTCATCGTCTTCGTTTCGTCGTAACGCTGAATTGAATGAATAACATTTTTAGCTTCTTATCCTCTACAAGGCTAAGAAGCTAAAAATGCCTATGTTTCTGGGTTTTATCAGGCAAACCCGAGCAAAAAAAAAATCGCGCCGCTTCGCGGCGCTAAATAACAAGTACCTACTATAACATGCAAATCCACATTAGAAATGTTGCAAAGGTTTAAATACACGCATAACAAATGGGGGTACATTTTTTTCTCTCGTCATTTCAGCCGACCCCCCACTCAAAAATTATCGGCGACGCCCCTGGGTACAGCTGACAATTGACATAGTTTTTATCAGTGTAAGGCAATGTCGGAACAATACAAACTGCAAGCTGACATCTTTCCTTTTTCGATATCCCAAAAGGTCGAAAACCTAAAAAAAAAATGGGGAAAAAATCGAAATTGTGTGGTTGCAAAATAAAGTGGCCCAAATCCGGGAAGAAATTCGAAATTGGGGGTAGGTATGGTCCGCTAAAAAAAACGGTTTGGCCCCCCCCCCCAAAACGGCCGGCTGGATCCGCCCTTGGGAACAGCAAACACACCACCCGGTGGACGCGTTTCGTCTTACAGACATGGGCGTCGGCGGCGGTGGGCGTCCCCCAGTTAAAAAAATTAGGGGGATGTCCCCCAAGAAAGCAGACTCACTTTTTGGCTGAATTCGTTCCGAAGGATATGAAACTTAATTTATTCTTAGCACAAATTACATGTCATTTTAAAACCTACATTTTCCGCCCCGCCGCCCCCTACATTTTCGGATTTTAACATTACGTCTATGGGCGTTAATGGAAATAATCGATTCAGAATGCTTCCACCCCCCCCCCCCCCAACTTTCGGAGGGTTGCGGCGCCTTGCTCAGTGGGAACTGGATCTGGAGACAGGACAGGCACCGGGCCCGGAGGCAGGGCAGGTACCGGACCTCACTTCTGGAGACATGACAGGTACCGGGCCTCATGACTAGAGGCAGGGGAGGACCAGACCCCACATCTGGAGATAGGACAGGTATCGGGCATCACGTCTGTGGACAGGACAGGCACCGGACTTCACGTCTGGAGATCGGACAGGTACCTGTCCTGTCTCGAGGGGCGGATCAAGGTCATGCAATCATATTTATTTGGAACGCACTCTTCCCCACCCACTTTAAATCCATTTTCCATGGAGTTAATCTGCTGGTGTTCCATTTCAGTCAGTGGCGGTGGAAGGAATCTACGGATGGGGAGGGGGCAAAAAATCCAGGGGGACCCATCGGCCAAAGCCCCCCCCCCAGGACGAAATC
>JAXIVJ010007495.1:35000-60560 GCA_036785665.1 Chirona hameri | reverse complement strand
CTTGTGTGTGAGACGGGAATGTCTTAAGAAATCGAATAATATCTAATATAAAAATAGAATAGTATCTAATAATATGATGATTAGGAAGGTGCCAAGCCTACACCAAGGGCGTATCCAAGGGGGTACCTGGACACCCGCGGGTACCCCTTGGGCTGAGTGGCCCACCTTGTCTTTCTTTTAAGGGGCACTTGGCTGGCCAGACGGGCTTTCGGTCGGTCCGAGGGGCCCCTTGATCGGCCTTGAGGGCCCTCTGTCGGTCTGAAGGGGCCCTCTGTCGGTCTGAAGGGGGCCCTCAGTCGGCCTGAGGGGGGCACTCGGTCGGCATGAGGGGCCCTTGATCGGCATGGGGGGCCCTCTATCGTTATGAGGGGCCCTCTGTCAACCTGATGGGGCCTCTGTCAGCCTTAAGGGGCCCCTCGGTCTGCCCTCAGTTGGCCTGAGAGGGTCCCTCCGTAGGCCGGAGTGGGGGGCCTCTGTAGGCCTGAGGAGTCCTATGTCAGTATGAGGGTCCCTCTGGTGGCCTGAGGGGCCCTCGGCCAGCTTGAGGGGTCCCCTTTCGACCCGACGGGGCCATCTATCCGCCTAAGTGAGCCCTCGACCAGCTTGAGTGACCCCCTTTCGACACGACGGGACCCTCTGTCAGCCTGAAGGGGCCCCTCTGTCGACCTGAGGGAGCCCTCAGTCGACCTGAGGGGCCCTCTGTCGGCCTGATGGGGTCCTCGGCCGGCTTGAAGGGCCCTTGCTCGACCTCAGGGGTCCTCTGTCGGTCTGAAGGGGCCCTCTGTCGGCATGATAGGCACTCTGGTGGCCTGATGGGGACCTCGGTCAGCTTGAGGGGGCCTTTTTTCGACCCGTGAGGGCCCTCTGGCCGCCTGAGTAAGCCCTCGACCAGCTTGAGTTGGCCCTTGGTCTTGGTCGGCCTGAGGGGCCCTCAGTCGGCGTGAGGGCGGCCTGAAGGGGCCCCTCTGTCGGCCTGAGGGGGTTCGGCCTGAGGGGGACCCTATGTCGGCCTGAGAGGGCCCTCTGTCGGCCCGAGGGAGCCCCTTGGCCAGCTTGAGGAGGCTCTTAATCAACCTGAAGGTCCCTCTGTCGGTGTGAGGGGCTCTCTGTCGGCCTCATAGGCCCTCTGTCAGCCCACCACTACACATCACCACCACCACTACACCCAGAATAAGTAGTTGAAATCGTGCTAGCAAAGCTAAAATATGTAGAGGGGCCCTGTATCCATGGGGGGGTCCATGTATGTACCAGGGGTCCCATATCACTGACCGCGGGTACTACCTTGGCGAAATCCTGGATAGGCCTGTGGCCTACACTAAGCCGTGATTGCTGTCAAATCCTGGCCGCTGCACACGGTCGTAAATTTCACAATCCCGTCGAACAACCACCGAAAAGTTCGGCGTGGAAATCTACATAAGTCGTGCCAAAATGGTTCTAAACCGTCACCACCGCCACCATAGTTGAGCTCATTCTGACCAGAGTGGCGCCGTTAGTGGCGCCGTGGCACACCATTCGCACCGGCAGACGGTCTGCAGCTGACCACAATAATGACTGGTCGACGAGCCTCAACTGGACGTCGTCAGCCTCCGCCAACGCCGTCGGTCATACCAGTGCGGACAGTAGTGGACCGCGAATCAGCTGCCTCGAGAGTCGACACTTCTCGTCTCCTGTAGCGGAGCGTCTCGCCTCGTCTCGCCTCCTGTAGCGGAGCGTCTCGCCTCGTCTCGTCTCCTATAGCGGAGCGTCTCGCCTCGTCTCCTGTAGCGGAGCGTCTCGCCTCGTCTCGCCTCCCTGTAGCGGAGCGTCTCGCCTCGTCTCGTCTCCTGTAGCGGAGCGTCTCGCCTCGTATCGTCTCCTGTAGCGGAGCGTCTCGCCTCGTCTCGCCTCCTGTAGCGGAGCGTCTCGCCTCGTCTCGCCTCCTGTAGCAGAGCGTCTCGCCTCGTCTCGTCTCCTGTAGCGGAGCGTCTCGCCTCGTCTCGCCTCCTGTAGTGGAGCGTCTCGCCTCGTCTGGTCTCCTGTAGCGGAGCGTCTCGCCTCGTCTCGTCTCCTGTAGCGGAGCGTCTCGGCTGCGTCTCGCCTCCTGTAGCGGAGCGTCTCGCCTCGTCTCGTCTCCTGTAGCGGAGCGTCTCGCCTCGTCTCCTGTAGCGGAGCGTCTCGCCTCGTCTCCTGTAGCGGAGCGTCTCGTCTCGCCTCCTGGCGTCTCGCCTCGTCTCGTCTCCTGTAGCGGAGCGTCTCGCCTCGTCTCGTCTCCTGTAGCGGAGCGTCTCGCTTCCTGTAGCGGAGCGTCTCGCCTCGTCTTCCAGTTTCTCCTCCTCACTAGTCTCCCCGCGCTCGGCCCGAAAATGAAGGAGACAAGCTCGCCTCGGACAGGCAAGCCCCAGACGAGCACGCCTCATATGAACCCGCTCCAGACGAGCACGTCCCAGACGAGCACGTCCCAGACGAGCACGTCCCAGACGAGCACGTCCCAGACGAGCACGTCCCAGACAAGTACGTCCCAGACAAGCACGTTCCAGACGAGCACGTCCCAGACGAGCACGCCTCATATGAACCCGCTCCAGACGGCACGTCCCAGGCGAGCACGTCCGAGACGAGCACGTCCGAGACGAGCACGTCCCAGACGAGCACGCCTCATATGAACCTGCTCCAGACGGCACGTTCCAGACGAGCACGTCCCAGACGAGCACGCCTCATATGAACCCGCTCCAGACGGCACGTTCCAGACGAGCACGTCCCAGACGAGCACGGCTCATATGAACCCGCTCCAGACGGCACGTTCCAGACGAGCACGTCCCAGACGAGCACGCCTCATATGGACCCGCTCCAGACGGCACGTTCCAGACGAGCACGTCCCAGACGAGCACGTCCCAGACGAGCACGTCCCAGACAAGCACGTCCCAGACAAGCACGTTCCAGACGAGCACGTCCCAGACGAGCACGCCTCATATGAACCCGCTCCAGACGGCACGTCCCAGGCGAGCACGTCCGAGACGAGCACGTCCGAGACGAGCACGTCCCAGACGAGCACGCCTCATATGAACCTGCTCCAGACGGCACGTTCCAGACGAGCACGTCCCAGACGAGCACGCCTCATATGAACCCGCTCCAGACGGCACGTTCCAGACGAGCACGTCCCAGACGAGCACGGCTCATATGAACCCCGCTCCAGACGGCACGTTCCAGACGAGCACGTCCCAGACGAGCACGCCTCATATGGACCCGCTCCAGACGGCACGTTCCAGACGAGCACGTCCCAGACGAGCACGGCTCATATGAACCCGCTCCAGACGGCACGTTCCAGACGAGCACGTCCCAGACGAGCACGTCCCAGACGAGCACGCCTCATATGAACCCGCTCCAGACGGCACGTTCCAGACGAGCACGTCCCAGACGAGCACGGCGTCTCCAGCGTGCCCGGCGTGCTCTGATGACCCGAGTCGCGGTGCTTGGCCGGCTGACTGCCCCGGAACGGGCGGCCAGCCGTGCCGCGCCGTGCCGCGCCGTGCCCTGCCGTGCGCTACTCAGCGGCGTAACGTCCCCGGCGGCCGGCCACCCGGGGAAATTTGCCATCCGCCGCCGTTCCGCGCATGCACTTTATAGGCGGCCGAGCAGGCCCGCGGAGATGGGCACCAGACAGAGATGGCCGACATATGCGGAACAGCAGCCAGACGGTCAGCAGACAGACGACAGAGCAGTGCGGAAGCGATTCCAGCAGCAGGCCATGGATGCCGTAAATATTCCGCTGCCGACTCGGATGAGCAGCGTCGTTGTCGTGATCATGGAGTATACATCATAAAGCATCGAGGTTATGATCGGCCAGAAGGCAAAATCTCGCAGTAAAAGTTGCATGGCGAAGTTAAATAAATGTGATAAAGTAAATGATATGGGCTGTGGAGTTTCATTCATGGTTCTCATAAAAGTCAAGGGTGAGGTCAAGGATAAGTTGCTTGCAGAAAGTTTTGCATTCAGAATCGTGACGGAACCCAGACTCCATCTCTCCATCATAAAGCCATCAGTCGAGACGGACATCCATAAAGTCAGTTGAGTCATTGGTCATGGCTACATTGAGTCACCGGCTTACCGAAACCAAGGTCAAGTAAAAGTAAAATAAATCTGAATCCAACCTCTGGCATTCGGTCAGGAGGCAGCAGGAGTTTTGCCGACTGGTAGCATCTTTTTCAGCCCTAGCTGTGGCCATCACTCGTCGTCTACGACTAATTCCACTACGACCAACTCGTTTGATAACCGTCGCTGACATTGGTCACGTGCTCCGCGCCCTCTCAATCAGTAACTGAGACAGTCTGGTCTTCAGGGAGGAGCGACCTCCATCCTCACTGGTCTACCTGAGACCGACTCCTCCCTGACTGGTCCACCTGAGACTGAGACGTCTGTACGGCGGGCCGGGCCGGCCGGCCGGGCAGGGCTGACCTTCACACCATTAACTGGTGCACCGCCCCCACGGAACTCGGCCGGCCAGAGACGAATTCAGCGGAACTAAACCGGAGCTCGGCAGATTGGGGGATAATGCAGTGACTAGTTGGATATCAAGGCCAGAGCTAAATGTTCCGCACTATGGCATCATCACGGCGCGACGAAGCTAATGGAATTGACACTCGTGGCTTCTTGCACAGCAAAGGAAGTCGATTTAATCTAATTAAATTGCAAGCCTCATTTAAGTTAATTGTTTATTTAGCCTAATTGTTAAGTTACAATTACGTGAATGAGTGCCGGAAACATTTGCGTCACTATTAAGGCTGTGTTTGGGTTCGTTTAATCACTCTCACTCAGGAAACCCGTCCTGGCAGGGGGTGGAGCCCGAGAACACGTCCTGGAATGAATACTAATCACTAAATGTGTGCCTACTCACCGCACTAGTATGCAAGACTACGTGACTCCTTCATCTGTATCACAGTTAAAGACTTCCGGACCACCGGACTTTTACACCCATCTTATTCCCGTATTTTACCGTAATGATCGAGATGAGAAGCTCCCAAGTTTGCTCTAAGTCTGCTAACTGGCCCTGACCTGACTGCTCGTTAGGGAATGGTGGCCTGGAGGTCCCATGGCATGAACTCATCGTTTTTCTGGGTTATTAGCGGATGTCCACGGAAAATAAATTGTCATTTGGTACACAAATATTGATTCTTCAATACCTTGCGCTTATTATATATGATAGTTTAATATATGACTGGCAAAAAGTACATTATTATAAATCATTTGGATTCCTGGGCGATCATGAGTGGAATATTTTATAAATGTGTACGTTTTCGTCTGACAGAACTGTTGGTGCGATTACCTACCTACCTTTACCTTTCCTTTACCTTCCCACCTACGTTCGAAAGCTCGTCACAAATAATTTTAAAACTATTGCAGTCATGTTTTAGCTTAGGTCAATGTTGAGGTCACCTGATGTCATCAAAGGTCAGATTTGCCAGTTTTAGGACTTCGCTTCGCAAACCCCCAAATATCTCGGGAACTATAACATCCAGGAGCAAACGGGAAAAAACAATAGGAAGCTCTTGTATAATGCAATCGCCAAGGTGTCATCACATTTTAGCTCAGGTCAACAGTTTAGGCTCCAAAGGTCATCAAAGGTCAAAAAGGTTATTTTTGCCAAAACGGTTTTTCACAAATAACTGTTTACCTAATACAGATAAGGCAATAATTTTGACGCCATCGTGTTCGTCTCGTCAAGGCACTTTGAATCATATTAGAGTTGACCAGGTTGAGTTAACATCACAAATTGACATCAGGTCAAGGTCATCAAGTGGTGACCCAAGTAGGTCATATTGTATGTTGGGAGACGTGCCTCGACGTGACAAACACATTGGTGACAGTTTCACTTCTGTATCTTCATTACGTCGAGAGTTATTGACAACAAAAGTGTTGGTGACCTCGGATGACCTCATGTGACCTTGGAAGGGCCGCTGAGCAAAATATTTGCCTGAAACATCAAGAAGGTCTAGAGTAACACACCAGACTATAACAAGTTGGCCCGATTTGATGCGTGACCTCTAAATGGAAAGCATTTGCCAATTATTTGCCGTTGATAGCAATAATTTGCAAATGCAATGCAATTTGGCGGACAACCATGCAACGCTATAGGAAGATGAATGCTAGCATTAGATTCCAGGCATATTTTTCTATATTGAACGGGGGTACGTTTGTTTCAAAATTGTGCGTTGTACATTCAATAACCACAAATGATCAAGGGAGGAGTCGTTTTCCGACATTTGTAACGTTAAATATGACCAATAATGATTTATTTAACACAAAAAGGCGGACCAACTGCAACAGTTACAAAGTAGCGGAATTGGTTAGCTTATGCCTGAACAATGGTATTATTTATATGGGGTACGTTTGTCACATTTCCTGAAGAATACGTTGTAAACATGATTATATTACGAATTTAGCCCGGTTTGCCTATGGCGGCCTTACGCTTCCAGCCGTCCGGGAGCGGCGAATGAGCGGCTCGGTCTGTAACGTGCCGGCCCCGGGAGCGGCGAATGAGCGGCTCAGTCCATAACGTGCCGCCCCGGGAGCGGCGAATGAGCGGCTCGGTCCGTAACGTGCCGGCCCGGGAGCGGCGAATGAGCGGCTCGGTCCGTAACGTGCCGTCCCGGGAGCGGCGAATGAGCGGCTCGGTCCGTAACGTGCCGGCCCGGGAGCGGCGAATGAGCGGCTCGGTCCGTAACGTGCCGGCCCGGGAGCGGCGAATGAGCGGCTCGGTCCGTAACGTGCCGTCCCGGGAGCGGCGAATGAGCGGCTCGGTCCGTAACGTGCCGGCCCGGGAGCGGCGAATGAGCGGCTCGGTCCGTAACGTGCCGCCCCGGGAGCGGCGAATGAGCGGCTCGGTCCGTAACGTGCCGTCCCGGGAGCGGCGAATGAGCGGCTCGGTCCGTAACGTGCCGGCCCGGGAGCGGCGAATGAGCGGCTCGGTCCGTAACGTGCCGCCCCGGGAGCGGCGAATGAGCGGCTCGGTCTGTAACGTGCCGGCCCGGGAGCGGCGAATGAGCGGCTCGGTCCGTAACGTGCCGGCCCGGGAGCGGCGAATGAGCGGCTCGGTCTGTAACGTGCCGGTCCGGGAGCGGCGAATGAGCGGCTCGGTTCGTAACGTGCCGGCCCGGGAGCGGCGAATGAGCGGCTCGGTCTGTAACGTGCCGGCCCGGGAGCGGCGAATGAGCGGCTCGGTCCGTAACGTGCCGGCCCGGGAGCGGCGAATGAGCGGCTCGGTCCGCAACGTGCCGGCCCGGGAGCGGCGAATGAGCGTCTCGGTCCGTAACGTGCCGTCCCGGGAGCGGCGAATGAGCGGCTCGGTCTGTAACGTGCCGGCCCGGGAGCGGCGAATGAGCGGCTCGGTCCGTAACGTGCCGTCCCGGGAGCGGCGAATGAGCGGCTCGGTCCGTAACGTGCCGGCCCGGGAGCGGCGAATGAGCGGCTCGGTCCGTAACGTGTAGCCGCCCTGTCCTGTCCCTGCCTCTGCCTCACCTGGTTACAGTAGCTGACCTGTCCTGTCCCGGCCTCTGCCTCACCTGGTTACAGTAGCTGTCCTGCCGGCTGCCGCAGCTGTCCTGGCGGCTGCCGCAGCTGTCCTGGCGCCTTGCATAGCTGTCCTGGCGGAGTGGGTGGCTGAGTTTGTGTTTGTTGCGCCGCGCCGCCGATGACGGGGGGCTGGACGAGTGACGCCGCACCCGGCCTGAGCGGCAGCCCGCGTCACTGGAGGTCCGGTTCGGCTGACGGTACTGCTCCGGACTGTGAACCGGGCAGAGGTCACCGTCACAGGTCACCGTCACAGGTCGCTGTCACAGGTCACCAGGACAGGTCACCAGGACAGGTCACCGTCACAGGTCACGGTCACAATCACAGGTCACTATCCACTGTACAGCACAGAGAACGGGAAAAGGGTGGTCACCAATCACACTAATCAGAGGGAACAGGGTAGTCACCAATCACACTAATCAGAGGGAACAGGGTAGTCACCAATCACACTAATCAGAGGGAACAGGGTAGTCACCAATCACACTAATCAGAGGAAACAGGGTAGTCACCAATCACACTAATCAGAGGGAACAGGGTAGTCACCAATCACACTAATCAGAGGGAACAGGGTAGTCACCAATCACACTAATCAGAGGAAACAGGGTAGTCACCAATCACACTAATCAGAGGGAACAGGGTAGTCACCAATCACACTAATCAGAGGGAACAGGGTAGTCACCAATCACACTAATCAGAGGGAACAGGGTAGTCACCATGACCAATCACACTAATCAGAGGGAACAGGGTAGTCACCAATCACACTAATCAGAGGGAACAGGGTAGTCACCAATCACACTAATCAGAGGGAACAGGGTAGTCACCAATCACACTAATCAGAGGGAACAGGGTAGTCACCAATCACACTAATCAGAGGAAACAGGGTAGTCACCAATCACACTAATCAGAGGGAACAGGGTAGTCACCAATCACACTAATCAGAGGAAACAGGGTAGTCACCAATCACACTAATCAGAGGGAACAGGGTAGTCACCAATCACACTAATCAGAGGAAACAGGGTAGTCACCATGACCAATCACACTAATCAGAGGGAACAGGGTAGTCACCAATCACACTAATCAGAGGGAACAGGGTAGTCACCATGACCAATCACACTAATCAGAGGGAACAGGGTAGTCACCAATCACACTAATCAGAGGGAACAGGGTAGTCACCATGACCAATCACACTAATCAGAGGGAACAGGGTAGTCACCAATCACACTAATCAGAGGAAACAGGGTAGTCACCAATCACACTAATCAGAGGGAACAGGGTAGTCACCAATCACACTAATCAGAGGGAACAGGGTAGTCACCATGACCAATCACACTAATCAGAGGGAACAGGGTAGTCACCAATCACACTAATCAGAGGGAACAGGGTAGTCACCAATCACACTAATCAGAGGGAACAGGGTAGTCACCAATCACACTAATCAGAGGAAACAGGGTAGTCACCAATCACACTAATCAGAGGGAACAGGGTAGTCACCAATCACACTAATCAGAGGAAACAGGGTAGTCACCAATCACACTAATCAGAGGGAACAGGGTAGTCACCAATCACACTAATCAGAGGGAACAGGGTAGTCACCATGACCAATCACACTAATCAGAGGGAACAGGGTAGTCACCAATCACACTAATCAGAGGGAACAGGGTAGTCACCAATCACACTAATCAGAGGGAACAGGGTAGTCACCAATCACAATAATCAGAGGAAACAGGGTAGTCACCAATAACACTAATCAGAGGAAACAGGGTAGTCACCAATCACACTAATCAGAGGGAACAGGGTAGTCACCATGACCAATCACACTAATCAGAGGGAACAGGGTAGTCGCCAATCACACTAATCAGAGGAAACAGGGTAGTCACCAATCACACTAATCAGAGGGAACAGGGTAGTCACCAATCACACTAATCAGAGGGAACAGGGTAGTCACCAATCACACTAATCAGAGGGAACAGGGTAGTCACCAATAACACTAATCAGAGGGAACAGGGTAGTCACCAATCACACTAATCAGAGGGAACAGGGTAGTCACCAATCACACTAATCAGAGGGAACAGGGTAGTCACCAATCACACTAATCAGAGGGAACAGGGTAGTCACCATGACCAATCACACTAATCAGAGGGAACAGGGTAGTCACCAATCACACTAATCAGAGGAAACAGGGTAGTCACCATGACCAATCACACTAATCAGAGGGAACAGGGTAGTCACCAATCACACTAATCAGAGGGAACAGGGTAGTCACCAATCACACTAATCAGAGGGAACAGGGTAGTCACCAATAACACTAATCAGAGGGAACAGGGTAGTCACCAATAACACTAATCAGAGGGAACAGGGTAGTCACCAATCACACTAATCAGAGGGAACAGGGTAGTCACCAATCACACTAATCAGAGGGAACAGGGTAGTCACCAATCACACTAATCAGAGGGAACAGGGTAGTCACCAATCACACTAATCAGAGGGAACAGGGTAGTCACCATGACCAATCACACTAATCAGAGGGAACAGGGTAGTCACCAATCACACTAATTAGAGGGAACAGGGTAGTCACCAATCACACTAATCAGAGGGAACAGGGTAGTCACCAATCACACTAATCAGAGGGAACAGGGTAGTCACCAATCACACTAATCAGAGGGAACAGGGTAGTCACCAATCACACTAATCAGAGGGAACAGGGTAGTCACCAATCACACTAATCAGAGGGAACAGGGTAGTCACCAATCACACTAATCAGAGGGAACAGGGTAGTCACCATGACCAATCACACTAATCAGAGGGAACAGGGTAGTCACCAATCACACTAATCAGAGGAAACAGGGTAGTCACCAATCACACTAATCAGAGGGAACAGGGTAGTCACCAATCACACTAATCAGAGGAAACAGGGTAGTCACCAATAACACTAATCAGAGGGAACAGGGTAGTCACCAATCACACTAATCAGAGGGAACAGGGTAGTCACCAATCACACTAATCAGAGGGAACAGGGTAGTCACCAATCACACTAATCAGAGGAAACAGGGTAGTCACCAATCACACTAATCAGAGGGAACAGGGTAGTCACCAATCACACTAATCAGAGGGAACAGGGTAGTCACCAATCACACTAATCAGAGGGAACAGGGTAGTCACCAATCACACTAATCAGAGGGAACAGGGTAGTCACCAATAACACTAATCAGAGGGAACAGGGTAGTCACCAATCACACTAATCAGAGGGAACAGGGTAGTCACCATGACCAATCACACTAATCAGAGGGAACAGGGTAGTCACCAATCACACTAATCAGAGGGAACAGGGTAGTCACCAATCACACTAATCAGAGGGAACAGGGTAGTCACCAATCACACTAATCAGAGGGAACAGGGTAGTCACCAATCACACTAATTAGGATCATCAGCTAGAGGTCAACACGCATGGACAGTGAGATTCCTTCTGCACAGGCATCTCTGCCTTCAAGGAGGGTATCCTTCGTCATAACCCGCCATGGAGATGCCTATCAAAGATGCCCGTCCATGGTTCCGGCGGCGTCTGCGACCCGCCTGCATCCTCTGCCGCGCTCCTCAGGAGAGCGCTCCTTTTTTCTTTTTGTTTGGGAGGAGGGGAAGGGGTGGTTCTCGCCCACCCCGCAGTGCGGCCTATAGCCATATGCCGTCGCGGGTGGGGATGGTGCCGCGCTGTTGCCAGTGTCCATGACACAGCCTATCTCTGATCTTTCACGGGCGCCGGCGCCGGCTCCGGCTCCGGCGGCGGCGGCGGCGGCGGCGGCGTAGCTCCCTGGCCGGTGTGCCGTGACCATGGACGCGAACCCTCCCACCCGCCCGCCGCCGTCGCCGCCGCCGCCGCCTGACGTTCATGGTAAATCCACTCCAATGACCGGACCTCGAGAGCCTTATATATGGGTCGGAATGGCGTGGACCGGAGTGGATCGGGGTGGTTCGGAGTGGATCGGATAGAGCGGGGTGGATCGGGGTGGTTCGGAGTGGATCGGATAGAGCGGGGTGGATCGGGGTGGATCGGAGTGGATCGGATAGAGCGGGTGGTTCGGAGTGGATCGGATAGAGCGGGGCGGATCGGGGTGGATCGGATAGAGCGGGGTGGATCGGAGTGGATCGGATAGAGCGGGGTGGATCAGAGTGGATCGGATAGAGCGGGGTGGATCGGATAGAGCGGGTGGATCGGGGTGGATCGGGTGAGCCGGAACACAAGGCTGCCTTCCGTGTGTCAGAGCAGCACATTCCCGAGCGGCCCCTCTGCACACTAAACAGCACGGCACGTGCCCTCTGCAGTTGGGCCGGCGGCGACAGCACAGGAGTTACATCTGCAGCTGACTGCCGCCTGCCGAGCCGACCGGCTGGGCTCTGCCTTGACCCGGATCGTCGCCCTGTAGCCGGCAGAGATGTGCGCCACAGGACGGACTGGGGTGCCTCCTGCACGTCCGCATGACATAACTCAGACTGGCACACACAGTACACAGGCAGGGGTGCCAACACACCTGTCTGTCAGGCCTCCGAGGGCTGGCTGAGGCCTGGGGGCGGTCACCACTTGTACCACCCATTGTTAAAATTGTACACACCCAGTTCCTTCATCGGCTTGGGCCTGATATTTGGATAGTTCAAGGGTTTCGAGGAGGGCATGGATAAATGAGTTTCTTTTCGCATGCCGCTCAGTAGATCTTGCGTTCAGTTGAACATTGTCACGCATCTCTCTAACATCCTCGCAAATCATTTTCACGGATCTCGAAGGAGGGACTTTGATTCAGGATCCCTTTCTAACATACACGCATGACACAATGCACTTTGCACAATAGCTACAGCCTTCATACCACTGGCATACCACCGCGCTCCCTAGGCCCAAACCGTATACGGACGCCATGCATCCACGCAATACCAGCTTGATCGACATTCGTGGCAGAGACGAATAGAGCCCAGACTAGTGTCGGACCCGTCTCCAGGATCGCAAGCTGTTCTCTTTCTCTGCATACATACGATAACATATCTGCTTCCAAGTCAATGTCAACGGGTGACGTCAACAGGAAGTTTAAGTTTGTATTGGGATTCGGCACTTAATGCGGTTGCATTTCCAAAAGAACACGTTCGAAACATATATATTCTGAAATCCTTCGATAACAGAAAGTTTTGGTGCTAAGTCATCCCCGTTCTACCACCAATATGTGACATTTCCACTGCGATTGTTTTGTGGTTAAATATCACATTTAATGATCACAGGGTTATGACCCGCTCGCCGAGTTTTCATCGTTGTCATATTCAGCGAGTATACGCAACAGACATTAAAATGCAATCGAAATAAGCTCCAACAGGCAGCAGCCCAAACAAATATCGATAGTTTGGTATTTTATTTCCTCATGATAGAACACCGGCTAAGTGTATGCCATGCACTGATAAGTGAAACTCACCCCATGGAGCTTCCAAGTGACTCTATTCGAGTACTGAACCTGTGGCCGAGTAATCGGTCGAACGTGCAAAGAGGAACCTGGCAACCCCAGCTGTGCGCTTGAGGTGACTGATATCGCCGATATGCCAGCTGAGTGCGGCACTAAAACTCCTAGAATGTAATGCATTTTACTGATCCGAGCCACGAATATATACAATGTAATGTCACCGTGTGCCTATTACACGATAGCCGAGCTCAGCTCGGGAGCCGCGGGACACCCTATCGCATCATCCAGTGAACTGGTGACCACTGTCGTCGAGCCATCCCGCACCGTCATGCATTCATAGTGCCGTGCACAGCTTCATCAATTTTGCGAATAGCCAGCCTCGATAACTCAAGTGGTCGAATCGGTCAGGGCCAGGCCCGAGGTTTCCGCGTTCATGAAAAGCGAGGTCATTCCCGTCCTACAGCTGCGAGATGGCTGCGTCTGCAGAGTTTTAAGGCTATGCAGTGTTTTAAAGACCATACTTCATGCTATAGGGCACCTCCGTACAGTTTGTTAACGAGTGCAATAGAACATGTCGCTGAGAGCAGGGTAACATGAGATCTTTACATACCACCACCTTACTGCCCATGTTACGAGTTACGACACCCTGACGATTGGTGGGGTTATTCAGATAAAATCAGTCAATATATATATATATATATATATATATATATATATATATATATATATATATATATATATATATATATATATATATATATATATATATATATATATATTTATATATATATATATATATATATATATATATATATATATATATATATATATATTTACAATGACGTCAAACGGATCTGCATCCCATAGAAATTAGAATCACAAGCCCTGTTCGGTAGCAGAGCTTCACAAACAGCCGCCAGGTGTCTCAGCAGCAGTTGTCTAGCAACGTGCGGCTCTCCAATGAGAGACCGGGGAGCACTCACACTGTATGACGTATGGTGTTCTTCTAATCACAGAGTTTGTGCGGTTGCTTTCGAGCAACCACAGAGAGGTGTTCGGCAATTCTGCGGTTATCGGCGCACCGACAGTGGCGTACACAGAAATTCACAAAGGACCAGGTCATGGCCTTGAAGGGCGCCACCCGGTCGACAGGGGCGCCACCAATATTGGCGAAAATTTTGCAGGGGGGGGGGGGCGCCTGCAAAATTAACTAACACGAAGTGGCGCCGTGGCGCCGTCATCGGCCAGAGGGGCGCCGTCACTGATCGGAGGGGCGCCAGCTTTGCATGGGCGCCACGGGTCCAAAGGACCAGGTCATGACCTGCATGACCTGATACTCGGTACGCCACTGCGCACTGACGTCACTCAGCGTGACGTCGGTGCGCGGTTGTCGTCATTCATTGCTGTTGTGACTCGTTAACACAGGGCACGGAACAGGCCACCGAACAGGGCACCGAACAGGGTTACATGTATAGCATGGCATCGAACAGGGCACGGAACAGGGCACCGAACACGGCACCGAACACGGCACCGAACACCGCACCGAACAGGGCACCGAACTGGGCACCGAACACGGCTACATATATAACAGGGCACCAAACAGGGCATGTAACAGGGCACCGAACAGGGCACCGAACACGGCACCGAACAGGGCACCGAACACGGCTACATATATAACCGGGCACCGAACACGGCTACATATATAACGTCACACAAGTTACACAGTCGCAGTTTGGTCTGAGGCTGTCACCAGCCCAACCCTGAAGCTAGTGTCGTAATACAACCAGCCCCTGTCGTAATACAACCAGCGATAATAAACCATGTCCATTTATATTGGCATTTGTTGTCTGTTTGAACACACATTAGCAGGCTGGGTTTTAGGAAAGAAACTATAACCTAAAACACTTACCACCACTCCTTCCGAAAATGGTTAAATCAGCAACCATGGCCGATTAGTTTGAATATCGATGCTCATTCGAGGAACTAATTCACGGTCATTTCCACTCGTGGGCAGAGGCCACGCCTCCAAGTCCGCGGTCACACCACGCACTGCCTGCGCCCTGCACCCCACCAAGCAATGGCCCGAGCGAGCGAGTACGTTCGAATTCCGTCTGAGAGCGTGACTCGCCCCCGTCCGTTCCTCACAACCTCCACAGGTCACGGTCGTCACGCGACAGGCACTAAAGGTCACCAAAGGTCACCAGCTGACCTTCCCCGCCGTACGCGGTCTGAGAGATGTCGTCCCGGAGTTCAGCGGCGGACATTTCACCACCTGAATGACAAGCCGCGGACTTGTCCAAGTTGTTCAGCGGTCTGAACTAGCGAAATGACCAGAAAGTCGCTAGATTTGATTCGCGTAAAAGCAACATAAAACGTTGTGTCGGCATTAAAAGCGGACGTGACTATGTGTAAGTTAGATACAGTTCCTTCCTCGAAGTTGAGTAAGGGCGCGCCCTGCCACACAAACTAAACATTATAGGTAGGGAAGGCAATAAGGAACCACAGCTGCGGGGACTGAACCTAATCTCAACGGGAGAGAGCACTGCAAATCTACGGCTCAGTCAACTACAGCCTACAGGCGTACTGCCGACTTAACTAAAAGACGGAATTTCACTTTGCGGCATGGTTATTAGGGTCGGCCGATGGTAAAGAACCTCAATAGCGGCTATTACCGGCTACGAAATATACGCTATTGTAGCAAGAGGTAAACTGTGACCCTCACAAGTCACATTTTACACGAATATTCCATGGACGTCACACGGACCTCTTAGGAGCCCCATGCCTGTGTCGTGTCACCAGTCCTCACCACGTCCCCTGCGGCTCCAACGCCCGGCCGACGGCCGCTGCAACCCCTCCGCATAACAGCTGAGTAGCAGCAAGTGTCGCCACCCTCTTCTCACCGACTCTCCCCTGAGGCGGTTCTGGTATGCCATGTTCTGGTATGCCTCCCTCTAATCACACACCACTACCCTCTTCCCGCCCAGCCCCGCTCAGCTGAACGGCCTCCTGGGACGGGGCAGCACGACCACCGCGAACAAACGCAGTCGGCAGCCATACACAGCCTGGACCAGCTGACGATTCACGAAACAGCTGATCACGACGATTCGTCAGCCGTCACGCCGCACAAGTGAAGACAGAAGAGTCTACCTGGTCGGTCAGGGCTGCATCGGAGCAAGAGAGCCGGAGTCGTGAGCCGTGGAGTGACAGTGGATGCAGACGGAATAAATAGCCTCGGTTGCCGATGCACAATCAGTCAGGTCCGTGTGGCGTGATGGACGGATGGTGACTAACGATTCGATCCCATTGGCAACCATCAGCGTCAGTGGCGGTGGGGTGGATTAAAATACATACTCCAGCCGCCTGCCTTTGATGCAGACTTTCGCTGTCCTTCCGCATATAAATCAGCTCTGCGGGATGCCATGCTACCATAGATGGCAGTTGCAAGTTGCAGCTCGGTTTAACAATATGTCATTGATGAATAATGTTAACTGCCATTTGTTTCAATTCGATTGATAATGGTAATACGTCCCTGCATTTTCGTGAGAAAGGGGAAGCAATTTCATTGGGAGGTACCGCTCGAAAGCTTAGAAATCCTACCGCAAGATGTCACTGAAGTCGGTCGGGCCGATTGCGCCGCGGCTTATGCGAGCGTTTTTGCGTTTTGGACCCTCCTTTGGGCCCTAGTGGGCCTTCTTTGGGCCCGATCAGTATGAAAGGCGAAACAGCACCGTTTCCGACCGGCGTGCGTCGATTGGTGAAGATCCCGAGTCGCTATCTCTGATAGGTTTTCTGAGTTTCAGCGTGGCAGTAGCGTTTTTGACCCTTCGCTGGGCCCTGGTGGGCCTTCTTTGGGCCGGATCGGTATGAAAGGCGAAACGGCGCCGTTTCCGACCACGCCGCGTCGATTGGTGAAGGTCCTGTGTTGCTATCTCTGATAGGTTCTGAGTTTCAGCGTGACAGTAGCGTTTTCGGATCTTATTTGGGCCTTCTTTGGGCCCGATCGGTATGAAAGGCGGAATGGCACCCCTACAAGAGCGTAGCTTTCGAATGGTGAAAGAATGAAGTCTCTAGCTTATGTAGATGCTGAGTTTCAGCGTGACAGTGAAATATATATATACCCCCGCACACCGCTATCGGCCCGAATGATATGCCTGCATGGCCTGCATGGTAAACATAACGCGGTGCCTCTCATTGGCATTGGTTTCGTCTACCAACGACAACGCTTTTCACAAAGTTCCTGCTGCCATTGTTGACATATGTCCGCCCTAGTGGTATTTCATATTGCATATTTTCATATTTCATATTGCATTTCATTAGTGCGTTATTTGGAGCCTCTATTTCCACCCCGAGGCACGGGTGGAAATAGAGGTCTGCAGGCTCTCCGTCAACACTGGCAGCTATTCAGCAGCGAACAGCGCAATATCCCGCCAATCATACGTCCCATTTCAATTTGCCTGGCTGAAAAATGCCCCAACTTATGACCATTTAGGACGGTAAATCAATGTCAGCCAGAAGGGCCCGGATTTCCGCAGCTACCGTTCTCGGACACAGCACGTATTCTGTACCTTACAGAAGCGGTCAGGCGCCTAGGTAAGTATGGGTCGGGGAATTATTGCATCAGGACTTCACGTTGCATTTTAAAACGACGTCAATCGTGCGATATTTATGAAGTGATTCAACTCCGAGAATTGAAATAGCATGAATCATATTCTTTCCAAGTAGCCTTCAATTTCTGACGAAGAAAGCATTATGTATCATTTTATCGCCCACCTGCACTCTGTGTCCACCATCGGCCGCCGTGTGACATCAAAGCGCATCTCATACAAAGTAAAGTGATCGGATTCGTATGATAACCGACGCCGCTCCACCCTTCCGGCAGCGGCGCCTCCTCACGCCGCCCTGATATGCCACGAACTACTGACATCATGACACCGGCACCACTGACGTCATAATGACACCGGCACCGCTGACATCATAATGACACCGGCACCGCTGACATCAACGCAGTCGTGACCGACTTCCGCGCGGCGGACAGGGAACTCCGAACTCCGGTCACGTCGACGGTAACGACATTGAGAGCGACGCGAGCGGCGCGGCTCACTTTATTCAAACGACGCTCTCGATTCAAACTGAAACGACCACCGCTCAAACGCCAGGCGTCCTGGGGGGGGGGGGGGGGGTCCGGAGAACGGTCCCGCTGGGTCCGGCGCGGTTCGGTGCGGTCTGGTCCGACCCGGTGCGGTGCGGTCTGGTCCGGCCCGGTTCGGTGCGGTCTGGTCCGGCGCGGTTCGGTGCGGTCTGGTCCGACCCGGTTCGGTGCGGTCTGGTCCGACCCCAGTTCGGTGCGGTCTGGTCCGACCCAGTTCGGTGCGGTCTGGTCCGACCCGGTTCGGTGCGGTCTGGTCCGGCGCGGTTCGGCGCGGTATGGTCCGGCCCGGTGCGGTCTGGTCCAGCGCGGTTCGGTGTGGTCTGGTCCGGCGCGGTTCGGTGCGATCTGGTCCGGCCCGGCCCGGTTCGGTTCATAGGCACTGGCAAATCGGTTAAACATGTTGGCCTGGGGTCAAATCCTAGAAATCTGACAAAACTTAAAGGGGAATATTGACCATTGTCCTTTTCCCATACAATTTTGGAGTTATAACTTGAAATCGACAGACGAGGCCAAAATATGTTGTAAATTTATCGCATTTTGCATATAACAATTCCTACCGAGAGATATGTCAAGTTAAAGTTGATAAGCGTTCCACACTTCTAACGACCGGTCTCTCAAGTAGTTGGTAACGAATTTCGGTCCCCACCAAATCCGGTATTGCTTTTTGACGAAATGGTATGGAAAATATGTCTTGCACTCTGTCTATTGTGACTATGCGCTCTATTTTCCTTAACAATCAACAAATATTGAACAAAAACGTAACCAATTTAGCTTATGCACCCAACGATGCAACGACGATGCAACGAGTTAGTGGTTGCGAGCTGAGACTCTCAATTTTTGAAAACAATTGTGATAATGGTTCATTTATTTTCGATAATATGTGTATAGTTTTGTCTCTGGCTGTATATAATACAATGCTTTAGCTTATCAATAAAACAAACACTTTTTCCAAAACAATCAACAAACAATCGAAAAGTGGCAATGAAATCGGAGGTTCATTTATGCACCCAACGGCGACCTATTTAGTGTCGGCGATTTGTTTGCCTTCAAAAGAATTATGCCTTCAACAATGCCTGCAAAAGAAAGGAAAGCGTCACGATATGTCACGCCAGATATAGAGAAGGATCATACCGTTCGTCGCCATATATAATTACATATATTTAAATTTCCGAAAATGTAATTATCGAAATAGAAAATGTTATTTCACTAAATTGAGACGCGATCAATTTGATACCATACATGTGTCATAAGATAATGCTGACAAATAAATCAAAAGGTTAATATTTCCCTTTAGCACTCCTCGGATTTCGTTTTCTTGTGCAATAAGGACGGTTTTGAAAAAAAAACTTTATAAATTGAAAGTTGCTTTGATTTAAATAAAATCAGGAAATGTGACAATTTTCGGTCGATTTCAATCGTTTAGAGGACGTGGCCCAAATCCTCCGTGGATCCGGTATTGGTCTGATAGGTCAGTGCGGTCGGTCGGCCCGTTTGGGACCTTTGACGGTCTACTGGACCGTACGTGACGGTTGGCGGTGCGGTCCAGCGTGGCGGTGCGGTCCGCCGCTCGGTCCAGCAGGCGGTGCGGTCCGCCACTCGGTCCAGCGCGGCGGTGCGGTCCGCCGCTCGGTCCAGCGCGGCGGTGCGGTCCGCCGCTCGGTCCAGCAGGCGGTGCGGTCCGCCGCTCGGTCCAGTAGGCGGTGCGGTCCGCCGCTCGGTCCAGCGCGACGGTGCGGTCCGTCCGCCGCTCGGTCCAGCAGGCGGTGCGGTCCGCCGCTCGGTCCAGCGCGGCGGTGCGGTCCGCCGCTCGGTCCAGCAGGCGGTGCGGTCCGCCGCTCGGTCCAGCGCGACGGTGCGGTCCGTCCGCCGCTCGGTCCAGCAGGCGGTGCGGTCCGCCGCTCGGTCCAGCGCGGCGGTGCGGTCCGCCGCTCGGTCCAGCAGGTGGTGCGGTCCGCCGCTCGGTCCAGCGCGACGGTGCGGTCCGCCGCTCGGTCCAGCAGGCGGTGCGGTCCGCCGATCGGTCCAGCAGGCAGTGCGGTCCGCCGCTCGGTCCAGTAGGTGGTGCGGTCCGCCGCTCGGTCCAGCGCGGCGGTACGGTCCGCCGCTCGGTCCAGCGCGGCGGTACGGTCCGCCGCTCGGTCCAGAAGGCAGTGCGGTCCGCCGCTCGGTCCAGTAGGCGGTGCGGTCCGCCGCTCGGTCCAGCGCGGCGGTGCGGTCCGCCGCTCGGTCCAGCAGGCGGTGCGGTCCGCCGCTCGGTCCAGCGCGGCGGTGCGGTCCGCCGCTCGGTCCAGCAGGCAGTGCGGTCCGCCGCTCGGTCCAGCAGGCGGTGCGGTCCGCCGCTCGGTCCAGCAGGCGTCATGTTTGCTCGGCAGGGGGCGGGCTGAGTCACAGGAGCGTGCCTTTATCGGACCGACTTGGGCAGATGGCAGCACGCCGGCAGCCAAGGCCAGCCGCTACCGAACGGTCCAGTCTGCAGTCTGCAGTCTGCACTGTGCTCACCACTCATCAGTGGGCCTGGGCTGATGGTCGTCAGTTGACAGCAAAAGATGGGCAGTGGGCTCCCGGTTGAAGGCAGAAGCTGTCAGAAAAGCGCAGTCATTGACAATCAGACCGAGACTAAACTGTGTTAATGGATGTGTGTACCAGCTGTTTGTAAGATAGAAAGTTGAACAACTTAAGTGCATTTAAAAGTCGCTCCAACCAGTCAGCCCCTCTTATTTTTTGAAGCCAGGAATCGGGAACCGTAACTGGTCCGCTACAACTGTATCTCGCCCGGCGGAAGAAGCTCAGATCCTGGCCGTCATTTCTTCCGGCTGCCGGGCGGTGACCGTGGCCGGCTGGCCGTGACCTCGTGATGGCGGACGCTGACGCCAACGGTCGGCGGCGCCCGTGACTGCCTTATATGGCAGCGGCCGATCCGGCAGAGACTGCCGGCGGCGGCTCCTCAAACTCGAATGTTCAGCGGACCCCGCTCCTCAGGTGGCTTCAGGAACTATCGCCCGTCAAATGACTTCAAACCAACATGACACTTGCAATGTAGATGGTTGAATCCACATCTCTGAAATCTTAAAAGCCGGCGGGCTGCCCGAGTCTGAATCTCGAGAACTGAGGTAATGCGGGCTGTCGCTGCTGGACGTCTTAGTCTGAGGTTTATAGCCTTCCAGACGCCGGGAATGTTGGTTGCTGATCCGATCCTTCCGGCTCTGGCTCGATTACCTGGCCCCGCATCCCATCAACGGACGGCCGGCCTCCGGTAGTGCCCGCGACTCAGCCGAGGGCGTGACGCCGGGATCACGTCAAACGCTTCCGATCGCATGTTCCGCGCTACATAATTCGATGTCTACAATGCGTTGATGCCCCGCCGGCCGTGGCGAAAGGAAGTTAACACTCCTGTCGTGTCGGGTAAACTCGTGTGGAAATTCGTGTCGGGTAAGAATAATGAATACCCACTCAAGTCTTCTTGAGCCGTTTTCTGGCATTTCTGAACGAAATCACGGCCCAGTTAGCAGCGACACGGACACGTGCAACCGCAAACTGGAAACGTCAGTGAGGCCCACCGCTCTGTACGGCGCCGGACCGTGAGGTGCGCCGCGCATCATTCAGAGTACTGCAATCACCTCATCAGGGCCCTGGCGTAACCCTGGCCGCAGCCGCGAGCACTGAGCAGTTACCGCCAGCACTGAGTAGTTACCACGAGGCACGAGCACTGAGCAGTTACCACGAGCCGGGGGGGGGGGGGGGGGGGGGGGGTTGCCACGCGGAGGGAGCGGTTACCACGAGCGGGGGCTGACAGGAAAACGCTCCTGTTCGGGCGGCTCAGCCCTGTCCGGCCGGGCGACGCGACGGTGCCGGGGGCGGGGGCGGGGGCGGGGGCGGGGGCGGGGGCGGGGGCGGGGGCGGGGGCGCACTTTTTGTCTGGTCGGGTAGACTGCAGCAGTCGGACGGTGCCGGGCGGACAGTTTGATGAGGTGGGCGGCCGGACGCCGCGGCAGGCCGGCAACTCGTTGTGGTGGGCGGCGGCGGGGCGGCGGAACACCGTGGCCGGCCTCCAGTCGTGCCAGCACGGTGTCAGGGGTCTGAAGAGGGGAGCGGCGGCACGTGTCGGCAGCCCGCCCCGCCGCCCACTGACGTCTGATGTGTGAGGAGCGGAGACGAGAGAGAGGTCCTGTGATCCTGTCAGGGCGGACCAGTGTTACTGGTGGTCAGACGTGTGCGGAGCGGACACGAGAAAGAGGTCCTGTGATCCTGTCAGGTCGGACCAGTGTCACTGGTGGTCAGACAACATCCTGCATTCACAGGCGACCTGGCGGCTCGACTTCATACCACTATGTGTAACATGACAATCGGTGTCATACCAGTCATCACAAACCGAAATTGTCGTACCGAAATTTTTGATCGTCGATTTCCAAATCGGTCGGACAGATATCAAAATTGCTAACAACTTTTGTTTACAAAATTGACATTTGGTGGGATGCCAGAATTGTGAGTCTTCATTTGTTAGATTGTGCATTTTCAAAACAAACAAAAAATTGTGTGATTACGTTGAAGTAAGCAATCACGATACGTAGTATCACTTTATATTGTATATAAATACCAAAAGAGCTCATCATAAGAACGGCAGCCTTGAAGAGTAGGAAGTAACTAAGTAATTATAATGAAGCGATGCAGGCCATGAGGTGTGGCATGCAGAAATTCATTAATCTACATATCGGTGCGAACCCGTCGAAGTTCAAAATTTCTCGGAAATGTCATCGTCCGTCCTGATATTGGAGATTACCTTAGCAGCAGCAGACTTGCATGACAGCGAAACTAAGCGCAGCTCTTAAAACTTTGATTAGTGGGGGCAGGCGACAAAGCCGCCCTTTTCTCATGAGAGTAGCATGCGATGATGCACTGTTCATTGTTCAGCCCACGGTGTGCACTGTGGAGAGCAGACGCTGTTCAGGGGAGGGGCGGGGGGCAGCCTTGGCTGACCTCCGCCGGAGGGGGGGGGGGGGGGGCAGGAAATCCTGCTGTGTTGTCAGCCGGTCCGGTCCGGTCCGGTCCGTGAGCGGGGCGGGGCCGCGCCGCCCGTGCCAGTCTGCAGCAGATGTGGGGCCGATAGGCCACCCCTGCCGAGACCCGCCCTCGCTGCCGGGCTGCCGGACTGCAGCACCGCCACCGCCACCGCCTGCCGACCGGGGACAGAGCAGGCTTCCCATCTACCCCGGGACAGGGCAGAGACCGCGGCGGCAGCTGTACCGACACACGGCCGGCCGCCGCCCGGGACAGAGGAGGCTTCCCATCTACCCCGGGACAGGGCAGAGACCGCGGCGGCAGCTGTACCGACACACGGCCGCCCGCCGCCCGGGACAGAGGAGGCTTCCCATCTACCCCGGGACAGGGCAGAGACCGCGGCGGCAGCTGTACCGACACACGGCCGCCCGCCGCCCGGGACAGAGGAGGCTTCCCATCTACCCCGGGACAGGGCAGACCGCGGCGGCAGCTGTACCGACACACGGCCGGCCGCCGCCCGGGACAGAGGAGGCTTCCCATCTACCCCGGGACAGGGCAGACCGCGGCGGCAGCTGTACCGACACACGGCCGCCCGCCGCCCGGGACAGAGCAGGCTTCCCATCTACCCCGGGACAGGGCAGACCGCGGCGGCAGCTGTACCGACACACGGCCGCCCGCCGCCCGGGACAGAGCAGGCTTCCCATCTACCCCGGGACAGGGCAAACCGCGGCGGCAGCTGTACCGACACACGGCCGCCCGCCGCCCGGGACAGAGCAGGCTTCCCATCTACCCCGGGACAGGGCAGACCGCGGCGGCAGCTGTACCGACACACGGCCGCCCGCCGCCCGGGACAGAGCAGGCTTCCCATCTACCCCGGGACAGGGCAGACCGCGGCGGCAGCTGTACCGACACACGGCCGGCCGCCGCCCGGGACAGAGGAGGCTTCCCATCTACCCCGGGACAGGGCAGACCGCGGCGGCAGCTGTACCGACACACGGCCGGCCGCCGCCCGGGACAGAGCGACTGCTACCTCGCCATCCCAGGATCCCGGGACACGACTGGGACCACGGCCAGGAGAGAGGGGAGGGGTTCAAGAGGGACTGTGCGCGAAGAGAGGAGAGTGAGTGAGTCTCCGGTCAGCTGATCCGCCGATAAGCGGAACTAAGCCACTGAAGGATCCGTCCAACACGTGTTCCCGGCTGACACACGTGTCCGATATCACTCCTACAGCATCCGCCATCACATCACTCACAGCATCCCAGAACCGCCATCACATCACTCACATCATCCTATAACCGCCATCACATCATTCATACATCATCCCATAACCGCCATCACATCACTCATATCATCCTATAACCGCCATCACATCACTTACAGCATCCCATAACCGCCATCACATCACTCACATCATCCCATAACCGCCATCACATTACTCACATCATCCCATAACCGCCATCACATCACTCACATCATCCTATAACCGCCATCACATCACTAACAGCGTCCCATAACCGCCATCACATCACTCACATCGTCCCAGAACCGCCATCACATCACTCACAACATCCCATAACCGCCATCACATCACTCACATCATCCTATAACCGCCATCACATCACTCATACATCATCCCATAACCGCCATCACATCACTCACATCATCATATAACCACAATCACATCACTTACATCATCCCATAACCGCCATCACATCACTCACATCATCCCATAACCGCCATCACATTACTCACATCATCCCATAACCGCCATCACATCACTCACATAATTCTATAACCGCCATCACATCACTAACATCATCCCATAACCGCCATCACATCACTCACATCGTCCCAGAACCGCCATCACATCACTCACAACATCCTATAACCGCCATCACATCACTCACATCGTCCCAGAACCGCCATCGAGACGGCAGACATGGCCGATGGTGATTACCGAGCGGGTGCGAAGCGCCCGTGAGGCTTCTCGTCAACTTACTAGTCAAATTTACATTTGACCCGGCCCTACCCGGCCATACAGACGCTTTCCGGGAAGCGAATAACTTTGCAACCACTGCTCAGATTGATATCGGATTTCACAATTGGATAGGACCATCAAACCAATTTTGATTTTGTTATGGTGCGTTCTGATATGGGTGGTACCACAGCGCGTGGCACCAATGGCGGATCTAGGATCCGAGAATGGGGAGGGGGGGGGGGGGGGGGCTAAAATTTCGCTTCGCTACAGCAGCGGAAAGTTGTTGACCAGGGGGGGGGAGGGTGGAGTCGGGTCGTCAGCGATAAAAACGTTGAGCGGGGGGGGGGGGGGGGGGGGGGGGGGGGAGGGTGTCGAGTTCCCAAAGCGAAAGTAATTGACGGGGGATTTTTCTTCTTCCAAATGATCACTTCTTACAGCCAATGCAGGAACACACGGGGCGGGGGACATCC